>NW_019292178.1:25251-52319 GCF_000500325.1 Leptinotarsa decemlineata | reverse complement strand
AGTACTACTGAGAAGAACAAACTCCACCAGAGCTCCCGTTTTTATAATTACTTTAAGCAAATACCTATCCCGTTTTTCCTTTTAGCTTTCAACCAATCACGGTATCCGCACCACAATACCTGCTCCATACTATTCCGCTTTCTATTGTTTCGCTAATAAATATTGCCGTATAGTCATGCCTAGTTTATCAGGAATTCCAACCGTGATTACGTTAAGGTTCAACATATAAATTTGTTTACCGTGTCAACAATAGTGAGGAGAGTAACAGAGACTGCCGGGTAATCGTTCGTGAGGTAGATATATATACTACATAATTCTCCTCAGTGCATTTTCAAAGTGTTATTTCATACTTTATAGTCGGCTCGATTTTCATCTTCGCTGCATTTCATTCAAGTTTCCACTGCGATATTGCCAGATATTGTAATTACCAGTTACAGATCTTGTCAGTTATACACTTATTCTGGTTTTTGGGACAATTGCGTTTTTCGATGTGAGGTGGATGTGACATGGTGATGAAAAATAAAAATAAAAGTTTGTTGGTCATGTCTGACCTCAACCGTAGTTTTCAAATAACCCCATTGATCAAGAAAAGAGAAGAAGTAACAATCCAAGGAAGAATTGAATTTAGATATTCAAGTTCGAATTCGTTGTGAAATTCAAAAACTAAAAGGCTTAAAAATATAAATCTAATAAGGATGTCTAACACACATATGTGATAGAACTGGCCAATAATTCCATGAAAATCATATGAAGCATATTTTGAAATATTGAACTGGCAAATACCAACCAAATTTTTTCCTAATCTTCTTCCGAAACAAAAAATACCATTTTCATGAATCTTCATTGAAAGCGACTTCAATTATAGTGTCAACAAGAATGGTGCTTTTTCGCTTTCAATAACACATAGAATATCTTCAGTTCATTCAATACGCAGAAAATATGAGATAAGCATAATACCGTTTCAGTTCGAAAAATAGTAATAATTTTCTAAGACTCACCTGATTAGAATGTTGATGATAGATACTTGGTTACCTGCAACAATTAGGAATTTTCAATATATCGAATGTACATTTTCTGTTAGTACAAACACTTCATTATTGTGATGAATTCAACAGTATCAAATATAACCAAAAATAAGGCCTCAATAACTCTTTTGATTATTGAATATGTAATAACTAAAAATTATTTTATTGTAAAACAACGATAAAAATAAAAACAACAATAAAAATTAACTGACTCTCCGGGGCGACTTCATTGATTCCAGTGGCGCATTTGCTTTTTCAGCTGCAGGAAAACCCGGAAATACCTGCAATACCACATCGTCTGAAGATCTTGATCTGCCAATGTCCTCTCTCTCTCTCATAAAGAATCTTTCCCTCTATTATCTTAAAGGTGCGATTTTGTCCCATCCTTTTCATAAAAGAGGACGTATGCTTCTCCAGTCACAAGCGATTTTGGTGGAAAAGTGACACGTGTGAATCGTTATATTCGTGCCACGCACCAGTACACGGGTGTCTGCAGTATGCTGTATAATGCCCTCTGCTAGTTGTCCCACTGGTATATGAAAGTGCATATAGATTATAACAACAAGTAGCCACATTTTCTGCTGCAAAATTGTCCATATCCAATCTTTCTAGAGAAAATTCGATGACATCATTCAATTTGCCTTTAAATCTTTCCGTTTTAAATGTATTACTGAAATATAGGAAAACTTGTGGATTGATAGGGACTTTGTGCATTTTCTCCTTTCCAATTTAATTCATGAAAGATAAGGCTTCGGAGCGAAAAACACCAAAAATTTCAACAGCTATTGGGCGAAAGATATAATTATCATTCAAATTCTGATATTTCCGTAGTTTGGAACTTTCTCCTGAAGAGGCAGCAGCACCGGCTTTCGCAGAAGTAGCAGGAAGATGGAAAGTTGCTAATGTATCTAGACAAGTAAAGTCCCAAACAACAGATTTACCATTTTTACATGGAACAAGTGTCATACTATCCGGCGGTTTTCCGTCGTCTCGACTTGTGCCTATGGGTTCTGAAATCGCAGGATTTTTTGCTGAAAATAAAGCCCTTTTGATCAGATCAATAATTGCACAATGGCGAGATAAACGACGAGCGCTAAAACGGCAGCTCAATTAATCAATCAATCAATCAATCCATGAGTACCTGATTCATCCACAAATGCACCACATTTACAAAAGTGTTGAACACACAGTGGTGTACCAAGTCGAAAGCCGATGGTAAATCTGAAAGAGTCGTCATCCAATAGAGTCCCAAGTAATGCTACAGGAACATCATTTAACCAAGCACCATATTCTTTCACAGTTACTGCGAGAACACAAGCCTCATTTTTTGAAGTGTCAGAAGCTGTTTTCAGTAAAATACTAGTTGCTTGATCTAGTAATGATTTATCCCATGCCCTCTGGTTTTTCATGTCTTCAATTTTCATTGTTTGCCTAGTTCTAGATTCCCAAAGAGTTTTGGCCCGATCAAAAGATATTAGCTTTGGGTATTGTGAGATAATTTCTATTAGATTGGGAACACTGCAAAATGAGGACGGCAACACGAGTGAAGTGACTGAACGAATTCCTAATCCTTCTCTAGAAACTGAAAGTGATGCCTGTAACCAAGTTTCGTCTTCGATACGGTTATCAGTGATGAGTTCCAGCATCCTTCTTAATTCGTCATTGATATTTTGTAATCCCTGTTCGTCATGCTAAGTAGGGCTGCACCTCAGAATATATGATAATTTTGGAATGAATAATGAATTCTTCAATAAATGGAATGCGACATGTGTTGGTAAAATAGATGAACGTTTTGACATGACACGAAGTGGTTGTAATTTTTCTTCCAAACAAAATTTCAAGGCATCGTCAGATATTTGGGCACCAAGAAGAAACCAATTGGGCTTTTTCAATCACCCGAATACCAGAATCTATTAGGTTAAATTGATCCTGTTTAACCAGAAAAATTAGTTCACATTTCTCGAAATTTAGTTCAAGTCCCAGGTCTTTCGAAAAACTTATTGTGTTACGAAAATTTTCTAATACCACATTTGCTTTGTCACCAATTGAACCATCATCCAGATACCAGCCGTGGAATTCAGTGGATATTTTAGTTATAATATGATGGATAGAAAGACAGAACAATAGTGGTTCAAGTGGATCTCCCTGCTGTACTTCGTTACCAAATATTAAGAAAGAAGGTTCACTGTAACATTGTTCAATGAAAGGGCATATGTCTGGTATGGCATTAGCAACCGAATGTAACATGAAATGCCTGTCTATAGTATTGAATGCATTCTCAAAATCAAGTTTCAGAAAACCTTTTTCAACTGGGTTGAGGTTTTGATTAATATAACATCGTGCAGCATGGGCTATTGCCTCGCAATCACCATTTGTTCCAAATCCAAATTGTTGTGGACGAAATAGATTTCCAAGACTTTCTCGTAGATTGAAACAAGCAAGTTTCGCTATTAAACGTCAATAAAAATTTCCAACAGCTATAGGACGCAGACCGCCAGTCTTTTTCTTCAATGCACATAAAGAAGCACCATATATGTTTCCAGGTTCAGATTCTTCCTTGAAATTATTATCGGGATGGGAGTTTTCATAGGAACTTGTAGTATCAATTGACTTAGAACGAATTTTTCGCATGTGGATTTTCAGTCCTCGTATTTTTCCATATATTAAACATTCTGCTTTGCCAGCTGATTGCCTATCTTCTTCTGTCAGCGAATACAGATCAAATTGGTTTGATTTATCGTGATCGGAGTCTTTTAATTCTTATGTGACTTTCTTGTATCATCCAAAATCTTAAATGCCACACAACGTCAGCCAAGTTGTCAATGGAATTATTTCAGAAAAAACGTGTTTTCATTAGAATCAGCACCAGATTCCTATATATAATTATTCAAAACGTTTTGTCCCATAAAAATAGTTTACAATATCGGTGGAAAATATACGAATCTTTGAAAAATCAATGAAGAGATGAAAGCACTGACATCACTCGAATTGACATACGTACTGGGTTATTTCAAAAGTTCTTTCCGTTTCAATGTCATGCGTTTTTGTAGCTCCATATCTCAATGAATATTCATTCAACAGTGTCGTGGTATATACTGATCCATTAACGATTTTATAATTTGTACATTGATGCTGTTATTTATTCCAAATTTTAATTTACAGGTAATTACAATGTCGTTAAGCAATTCTTGGCTGATTTTTCTGTACTGATTATAATCGAACCAAAGCGCGGCCAAAGTAGCTCGAAAAATTACCCAGACATTTGGCAATGGCACTGTTCGAAGTTGATTTGCGAAATTTCGTTCTGTCGATTTTAGTCTCGAAGATGAGCTCCGGAGTGGTTTACCTACAACGATTTATGACGAGGATTTGAGGACTCTGGTGGAGACTGACCCATCACAAGAGGTGCGTGGGATGGCGGAAAAACTGGGCGTCAGCTCCCATGCGATTTTTGATGGTTCAAAATGTACACAAAGCTCGAGAAGTAGATTCCACACGATATGAACAATCGATATAAATTGTCAGGTTTCGAGATAACAGTGGTTGGATTCCGATGAGCCACCCAGGTACTTTCTAGAGAAGAAAACCCACCAAGAAACATGATTACTGCATGGTGGTCAGCGACTGGTGTGATTCACTATAACTTTCTGCAACCGAGCCAAACCATTACAGCAGAGTCCTTTTGCAGCAGCAGACAGCACTGGTCAACATAAGAGGTCCAATCCTGCTCCAAGACATCGCCCGTTCGCATGTTTCACAAATCACCGTCCAGAAATTGGAATAATTGAGCGTCGGAATTCTGCCTCACCCACCAGACTCCCCATATCTCTTTCCAACCAACTATCATCTTTTTAAGCACTTCGATATGTTTCTCATCGGTTGAACTTTGCCAATCAGGACAACACAAAATAGGCCTTCGTCTACTTCATCGAATTCCGAGCACACAATTTTCAAGCAGACGGAAATAATCGACTTGTGTCACGTTGGCTAAAATGCAGTGATTTGAATGGTGCTCATTTCGAATGAATTGGATAAGTATCCACTGACATATTACAGTTTCAATTAGACTCATATAAATGGACACACCTTTTGAAACAACCTAATAGATGATTCTCTAAGGCATCTCCTTACTGAAATTTTCATGTAATATTCTTAAACAATTAATTCTCAAAAAATGTATCGATTTATTAGTGTAGATATTTCCATAGGAACACACTAGTCATTTCTTCAGGTAATTTCCCTTATATATTGTAATTATAAAATTTTTAATATAATAATAAACGTCTGAAACAAATATGATTTCGCAATTTAACGAAACCAGCCCAAACGAACACAACTATTAACAACTATTCTAATCTCTCTCATAAACATAAATTAGTATACTCATCAGTGACCACAGAGAATTTTGATAAGTAACTGAATTTTATGTTAGTGATAACAGCTAAAAAATACTCAAATGAGCCAGAAATACAACAGAATGAATATAAAAACCACTAAACAAACAGATCTCCAACATAGCATAAGAGACTGGTAATACCTTGGATAGACATACAGGGTGTTAATTAAGTATGTACCATAAATTCAACAGACCATTCTTTAGAAAATTTTAAGACGAAATGTTCATATAAACATGGGTCCGCAAATTCTTCGTTATCAAGATACAGGGTGTTAAAATAAAAATTTAAAAAAAGTTATTCGTAAATATCTAAAATATCCTTCACCTGATTTTGTGGTAATTTGGCTATGGTATTCATAATATTAAGGTGCTAATTTAGCCCGAACGTGATTCAGTTTATTAGGTCCAGTAGTGTCTCGAGCGGGATTTGAACGAACATTTTTGACTTAAAAATGTACGCCAGTGAATTTTGTGCAATTTTTATTATTTCTTTAAATTCATCAATTAGAAATACAACTTTTTTGTCTCTTGAATTTTTTTCGTATCTTCCTTAGATTTTGAGAAAAAAAAATCGACCTAATTGCATATCCCTGGACCTCACAAGGAATAATATGGGGAAATAAATCAAATTAAATAACATCAAAATCTACAGTGAAATGGCAGATAAGCATTTCTGTTATGGAATGGCTCACGGAAACTGCAAGACGCATATACATTGAAAGATTTCCTCAGCGTGTAGTGCCTAATAGAAGAACTTTTGTACGAATCCATGCACAACTTTCTGAAACAGGCAGCTTTAAAAGATCGACGGTTGTCATTGGGAGGCCTGCAACGGTAAGAACATTTCAAATTGAAGAAGCTGTTTTGAATGAGACTGAAGTAAATCCTCATACCAGTACTCGAAAAATAGCTGAAGAACTGAATATTACCCATGTCACAGTGTGGCAGATTTTAAGAGCCCAGCAGTTATATCCCTATCACATGCAACGTGTGCAAGCTCTATTGCCTAGACATTTGCCTGTGAGACTAGCTTTTTCTAATTGGTTACGCGGTAAAATAAGAAGAAATCCAGGTTTCCTAAGTCAAATATTGTTTACAGATGAAGCTTGTTTTTCTCGCAATTCAATTATTAACTTCCACAACAATCACATTTGGGCTGAAAACGATCCACACGCCTTGACAGAAAATAATTTTCAAGAACAGTTTTCTTTCAATATTTGGGTTGGAATTGTCGGTAACCATCTCATTGGGCCTCACACTTTCTTCCACCTAGATTTAATGGAGAAGAGTACTACTGAGAAGAATACCGAAGGTTTTAAGAATTTGTTTTACCTGGACTTTTAGAAGAAATTCCAGTCATGGAAAGATTCCGTATGTGGTACATGCACGATGGTGCACCACTACACTTTAGTGTAGTGGCACGGCAATTTTTGGATGAAAATTATCATAATCGCTGGATTGGGAGAGCAGGCCCACACCCATGGCCAACTCGCTCGCTCGAAATGAATCCCTTAGGTTATTTTCTCTGGGGACACCTTAAAGCGTTGGTATACAAAACTACTATTCAAAGTGAAGAGGATTTAGGGAATAAAATCATTAATTCATGTGACATAATAAAAAATACGCCAGGTATTTTCAGGAGAGTGCGAAATTCAATGATACGGCGGCTAGACGGTTGTATTGAAGCCGAAAAAGGCCATTTCCAACACATAATTCAGTGCAATTCGTTAGTTTAGATGTTAATGTTATTCAATATTTCACTTCTTTGATTGACGACTTGCTCATTTTATGTAAATTCATGTTCACTGAGGATAGACTACTAAAACACACTTTTTATAAAAAAAAAAAGAAGGATGAGGGAGTCTTCCAAAGAAAGGAAGGAAGTAACTCTATACATGGATGTGTAGATCATGCAAAGAAGTAACTTTCAGACACAAACTGAAAGAACGTCCTCCTGAAACAGCTACTTCCATATGAACATTGAATTATACGGAAGAAAAATTTTTTTCGAAACAAATACTTCTATATGAACACTGAATTATACAGAAGATACTTCTCTCTATTGAGTTTGTATTTCAAACATTCGTTGTGGAATAAAAATCAGATATCATTCACATGAGTTCTACTTTAAATGAATGGTAACAAATTGCACTTACATAGAACACTGCCATCCTCACTGATATACACCGATGTTTCGCCTTAAGACACTTGCCCTAAGGCTCTTCAGTACCAAATTGGATAACATTATAGAAAATACACACACTTCTTTCATGAATAACAATTTTTTAATGACACGGAATAAGCTTGATCTGCTTATGTCATCGATGACATCATAATGACATTCATTCACCTATTTGATTTAATCCCAGCCAAGAGGAATCTTATTTGAATTGAAGGGCTTATATTTTTCAGGTGTGATCATGCAAAGACGTAACTTTCAGACACAAACTGAAAGAAAGTCCTCCTGTAGTGTCTCCTTAGTATTCAATATTTGTTACATAATTAGTAATGAAAAATTGTAAAAATAAAAATGTCCAAAAGAAACATTTAATTCCATATATTATTCCTTGTGAGGTCCAGGGATATGCAATTAGGTCGACTTTTTTTCTTAAAAACTAAGCAAGATACGGAAAAAATTCATGAGACAAAAGTTGTACTTCTAAATGCTCCATCCAAAGAAGTAATAAAAATTGCACAAAAGTCAGGGGCGTACATTTTTAAGTCAAAAATATTCGTTCAAATCCCGCTCGAGACGCCACTGGACTTGATAAATTGAATCACGTTTGGGCTAAATCAGCTCCTTAGTGTAAATACCATCGCCAAATTACAACAAGATTAGGTAAAGGATATTTAAGATATTCATGAATAACTTTTTTTTAATTTTTATTTCGACACCCTGTATCTTGAGAACAAAGGATTTGCGGACCCATGTTTATATGAACATTTCGTCTTAAATTACCTGAAGAATTTTCTGTTGAATTTACGGTACATACTTAATCAACACCCTGTATAAGGTGGGCTGAAAAGTTCGTAGGCTAAGACACAGATAGCGCTTCAACCTCAACCTTAAAAGGCACTTATACAAATGCTCACAATCGACAGAAAACATCAACAAATTGATGATTGAAGCTGTCCCACCATAAAAAACCCGAATTTATGCGTCGATATGTGACAATGTATTGAGACATGGATCCATCATTTCACACCAGAATTAAAACGATCGACATCTGAGTGGACGGCACGTGATGAACCGACTTCAAAGTTTTCAAAGACGCAACAGTTTATGGTATCAGTTTTCAAACAATATCTTGAAATGAAAAAAAAAATCAACAGCGACTATTACATAACGTTGTCGGAGCGTTTGAAGGACAAAATCGCAGAAAAACTGCCATATTTGTAGAAAAATAGTGCTGTTCCATCAAGACAATGCACCAAGTCACAAATCAATGAAACCGATGACAAAATTACAAGAATTAGGTTTCGAATTGCTTCCGCATTCACCGTATTCTCCAGGTCTGTCCCTCAGCGACTTTTTCCTGTTCTTAGACGTCAAGAGAATGCTCGCTGGAAAAAAGGAAAAAAAATTTGCGCTGATGAAGGGGTAATCTTTGAAACTGTGGCCAATTTTGAGGATAAAGACAAATCGTACTATAAAAATTGCATCGAAGAGATATATGACCGCTATTATCGTTGAATCGTCCTCGAAGACGACTACATTTTATAATAAAATCAAATTTTATCGAAAACATTTTATGTTTTGTTTTGAAGCACATTTTCAGTGATATGTTCAAAACTTTAGTAGTGCTCATTATGCAATTTCATCAGGAATTTTATAACCTTTCTACATTTCCACTTTTGATAATGAATACAAATGAATACAGCATCAGTTCGAAAGATTGAACGACGGGTTCACAAGATGGGAGCTGAACTCAATTTGACGCAACACTAATGTCGTACCGATTATATTGAGTACTACAGGGTTACTTCACACCCTTTACACCCGATACACGGCGGATAGCCACTAAACTAGGACATTTCCAACACACTTTGTGACTGGGTGTGCTGCTGGTCACTATGCAGTACTGTCTTCAAGAAATAAAAAAACTCATTCCAAAAGCATCTGCGTACTGTGGATAATCCACCGACCGCTGATGAAAATCCTTCTGGAAAGAAACGAATACACACCTGCAGTCACACTTCAGCCCTAGCGCAGTCTGATGCCGTCGGTAAAGAGATTTGAAATTGAAGTGAACAACCTGATAACTGTGAATGACGTACGAAGAGTCATTGTATTTTCACAAAATGTTGCTGTTTCAGTCTCATTGGACATTTATACGTAAAAAATGCTAATAAGGACCTCCGATTGCCGGAGTTTTCTACTCATGGCTGGGATTCGATTCTCAACGTTACTTCCATAGTACTACTTGATTATGTTCTCCCATAGGTAATTTCCACAAAAATATGGAATTGTCTTCCTTTGGAATCTCCTTGCCTATATCGATGTATTTTGGAATGTTTTTAGAGGTTTCACCACAGAAATCACAATATTGTAATTGTCCGTGACACAGCATATACTATACTGTATCGTTTTTAATCAGCTAAAAAATGTGGTAGCTACAGATATTCACTAAATACTACAATAATTCACCATGAAATAAAATCGATTCTCTAAAAATGATCGATTGATTTATATCGATACCACGAATCCCTTTTATACCTACAGATGTGACCATTGATCTCAAATGTGAGCAGTTCCAAATGGGATTGGCATTTGAAATGACTATTAATAAGTCCTAAGGCCAAACAATGTCCGTTTGTGGTTTGGATTTGAGCAAACTATGTTTTTCGCAGACATGATCCCGAGTGGGCAAACCATCCAGTTTGTGTTACCTAAACATAGACTGACGAAAAATATTGTACACAATATAGTATTATAATTGATATTATATGTAAGTATTATTGTTCCGACACAAACTTACAATAAGTAAGTTATTATTGGAGTTCAAGATAAAGATGAGTACTAATTCTGATCATTCCCAAGTTGATCTCAATTTAAGAGTCACCGGTAAACAGCTATTTCCGCCTATTGGGCATCGTCAGTACCGGGCAGGCGGTCCGCGATTTAAGACAAAATGTGAAAAACCCAGAACAGTACTTCATAAAAATAACTGCGTGACACCAAGCGAGACATAAGTGGAAACACCTATTGGTTTGAACCCAAGATCGCTTGCTGTGTATCGGTGACTCTTTATCTCTTGGAAGTTCATGAAATTATTTTCCAGCAGCTTCACTGCATTAACCTTTCCTTATCTTATATCATTTCTAGAAACATGTGGAATCGTTTTCCAATGATATTTCAGGAAAGCTTTCCAAATATCTGTCAATACAGTTGTCAGTTCATTGTTCAAACAACTAACGCCGACATAAAAACTTGGCGAACTAACTTGCTTGTCACACAAATTCTCAGACCTATCGAATATACATATAAAATTCCATAAAAATCAATCCAGCTGTTTCCGAGGATTATGGCAACTAACACTGTAACTCCTCCACAAAAAATGTCTTACAAAGAATATAAATAACATGTATATCCACTCGATCCCCTTGGGAATATTACGAACCTTCTTTCTTGAAATTCTCGTACAAACGCTAAATAAACCCAGACCTAATCAAGCGAATAGGTAAGAATTGTTATCGAGCCCATCTTTCGTTCCGGTCAGATTGCGACAGCTGCCTTAAGTCACTGCAAATGGAGAGACGCATCTGGCATAGAAATTAGGAAATTGGCACTATCAAATTGGAAAGCGAAACTGGCACGAACGAGATACGCCCTTGCGATTTCCCGTTGAAATTGGAATATACTGAGATACGCCATTGTTGCGATGATTAGAGCTGTATAGCGATCCATTGTACGGTTCTAATTGTTCCTTAGTTGGATAGGGCAGTGTCAACATGATGCAAATTGGCACTGATACATCTGGCATCAATACATGATCGAATCAACATTCCATAGATTGAACTGTTAGATATTACAACTAACAGGTAGTAGTTAGACCACTAACATATAATAAAATTCAGTCATAATGATCTTCTGAGGACGCTGAATGGGGAAAGTGTTATCAATAGCACAAATTGAGTAGAATTTAGTCAGTATTGAAATGCTTAATGAAGCTATTCCATATCAAAACACGTAATGAGCTTCTCTTATCTGTTAACGTCTATCAGATTGATTCTTATGAATGTATCGAAAAGAAGGATATGCGTAATAATAAAATATAGATTTCGATAGAAATACGAAATATTCACCTCTCCCAACATCGTTGAACAGTAGAATCTTGGCAAACTGCCGTCGGAAAACAACTTTTTTCCTGGCTGATACAATGACATACATTGATTTATATTCGATAGTTATTCGTGCAAGTCTTTTCTCATACCGAAATTGAATTGCGGATGTTTCTCATTCGTTCAGCAACAGTACCTCGCTGAAATCGATCGAATAATCATCTATAACGCAATTTGGAGATATTAATTCTCAAAAGTATAGAACCGCTCAATCCAAGACAGTAATGCATGTGGAGTCGGCTGACTTTATCGGCGCTTTAACGTTTATGCGAAACTTTTATCTGAGACAGAATATGAAACAGTTGCATGTCGTGAACATACCGCCAACCTGGAAAGAACCATCCTGTATACCCAAATTCTAACAAAATTCACATTGGTATTCAGTAATATCTTAACGGCCCTATTATGTTGAGACTACTGTGAAGAGATATTGATATAAATGAATGTATCATATTTTATTCGGAATAAATTGCCCGGGACTTTGTAAAAACTGGGTTCTTCCAGATTTTGTAACAGTAAAATGGTCTCATGTATTGGTTAATAAAAAAAAAAGAGTCACGAACTATGAATATATGTTGAGTATTTGTTTCATTATCCACTATGTATTAAAAGTAAATTGAAAATACTCATCAGTTAGCATTCAAAGTTCCTTCATTAATATTAATTATACCCGCCTTTTGATCGATGTTTGCTACAATTAATTCCAATTAGTTTCCATGAAACATATTTTATTGTCACTTTAATGAAAGGAATGAAAACACCTTTGTTTTTCTTTCGGGTCTCAGAGAGCCGAAGGAATATATGTTGGGCAAGTTGCCATAAATTTTAGACACAAACAAGTAGTATCCGTTCACCGCTTTATCACCGCTAACAATACCTAACTTTTTTGAACGAAAGTGTTGATTTTCACCACTTACATGAAATGTTCAGCAGTATCAAGGGCCCCCGCTTCCAGCATCAGAGAATATTCAACATCTAGCTTTCCATTTTGATTTCTTCGCTCTCACGACATACAGTCAGTCCATTAGTACAATAGAATGAGTGAGACAAAGTCTCAGACGGATGAACTGAAGATTTTATAGTTTGATATGATTTCTTAAACTGTCATAGCTTTTTCTTTTACGAATCGATTGAAATAATTCACATACTAAATAATACAAAATTGGCAAAAAAAAATTGAACATATATCAGCTATTTTCCAAAAATTTCAATTAATTATATGCTTCTATAGTTGAAATGTGAAAAATATAACAAAAAAAATCAAAGAGAAACAATTTGATAGTATTAGCCAATGAAAAATCCCTGAGACTAATCCCTACATAATAAGAATTTGACGACTACTTCAAAAAATTGGCCAGAAGGAAACATACAAAAAATTCGAATTGATTTTGAATTGAAAGGTGATTTGCAATTTTGTCAATGTATTCACGGTAGTGAATTTCATAATGGATGTCAAATCGAGGTAAAAAAATAATAAAAACAGTATGTAAGCTTTTTTTATTGCCCACAACCGATAATTAAAGATTGATGTGTAAAATAGTAATAATTGCTTTCCGGTAAAATGATTACAGAATAATAGAACCCAATCTAAAAAAGACAGCAAAACAACAAAAGGAGTAGTGTTAGATCAGTTGACCGATTCTTCACCACTCCCCTAAAAAAAAAATGTAAATAATAATTCATCAATGAAAAATCTACCTACTTATAATAAGGTACGTACCCATAACCTATATAAATAATTGATACTCATAATATATCACTGGTTAACAAATATAAACTATAAAGAGGCACTTATAGCAATCTGATAAGAGGAAGAGAATTTGAATATCTCTTTTTTATGCATTGGAATATCAATAAGATTATTTCTTCTCGAATAAAGATTATGAAAATCTGTTCTGTATCTGACCCTCCTGCACAGATATTCAGGTATATTACTTTTGGGGATTTTATTAAAAAAACAACGCGAATGTAGTAAACGACGATTTCCTTAAGCCTATATCTTCTTTTGAGACTGAGAATTAGAGGTTGACGTGAATTGTGTACCTTTTGGATACGAAAGGCATCAGATTTTTGAAAAAAGACCATGAATGATGTCACAATGGTTGAAATGTGATGAAGGCATTGACTCGGTTAACATTTTTTTTTGTTTTCAAATTCATTCCATTTCGATGAGGATATAAAAATTTCAGAGCAGGTATGCCGTTTTCAGTTCAGAAGTGACATGTTTGTCGAATCGCAATTTTGATTCCTGATTTAAACCAAGATTTTTTACATGAACGCTGAAATTGATAACATCATTGAATGGGTGGAAATGAAGCATATCTTCTGAAACTATAAACAAATGAGGTCGGAAACTGGTTGAACTCTTTCTTTCATTGAATCATGGTTATCCATTCCATAGCAACACACATAACAGGCAAATAAAAAGCACAGTATTCCGTAACTATCAGAAGAGGTGAAATCTGTGAATTCGTCACCAGTTATTAGTTTCGCAGTTATTAGTACCACTGGATAATTTTTCCTCTCTTCTTAGACTATGGTATGTTTATGGAAAAGTATAGATCAGAAAAGACTTCAATAGCGATAACCTAACGTATTTTGGGCTTTGAGCCAAACCCTTAAGTCATTCAGGTTAGAAATTATAAGACTGTCGACCTATATGTCTACTTTGGAAATGACGTCATATTTGTAGAGAATTTTATATCCAATAATTAATCAGAAAACAATTTGGCGATAGCACAAATAATTATTGAAAAATTAGTGAATACATCACGCGAGACCTTTCTTTTGGCTAGAATTTAATAACTGAAATGAATTATTGAAAAAATTTGAAGGTGATGTGCAATTGATTTTCTAATTATTTCATTATAATGAGTAATGAAGGCTTATGCTTTTTATGAACGTAGAAACACTTCCAATTTTCGACGTCTACTTTACTTAGAATGTTTCCCCACTTTGGTGAATATGAGGGAAATTTAATGTATTTACATTAAGTATTCTTCCAGAAATATCGCCGACCTAGTCGAAGATCAAACTTACGAAATTCCAACTGAATAAAATAGTTAGAAGAATGACATCTCCTCCTGCATCAATTTACTTCGTTGGGAAACACAGATAAACAACAGAAGTCAATGCCTGTCTTCGTATTAGCCAGAAAAGTAGTTCTTCGTTGTCAGGAACTTTCCAATTGGGACGAATGAAATATCATTACATCTTGAATTCTACCTACATTTGTTATGTTATTATATTAGTTTTTGAATGTTTTACCATATATAAATAAATGCACCGAGTTGATATTCACGAATTTCTGCAAAAAAGTACCACAGAACACTCCAAACTCTCGCAACCAAAAACTCATTAATCATGAAACGCCACTGGCATACCGGCTTGATAAAATTAATTGGGATCACCTACTATGAATAATAATTAATGAATACGAACCACCACATCAATCACCTAACCTCAAACTATCGGAAACTAATTGGGTTATTTTCACTACACAGACGAACCAAAACCGAACTGAATTACTGGCTGAAATAGTTGATGACGATCCGATAATAATCGACAGATAACCAAAAATACAGTGGGCAAGGCCGAGCGCGATACCAATAAAAAGTAGACGGTAGAGTTTGTAAACAAAATACTGTCATTATTCATGGCGTCGAGAAAACAGAAAGTCTCTCATAACACGAAGCGGCTCAATCAGAGGCGGGTTAGACAATAGGAAGTATTAGGTGTAAATATCAAAGAGATTATTTTTTCTTTTTGATTTTTCTCGTACTATAGCATGTAAAAACAGATTTTACTATAATTAGTCAAATCAACGAAGTCTTCTCAAAAGGAACCTCTCCGATTTCGATAAATGTTTTTTATTTCATTTTTTATATTGTAAAAAGTCATAAACCTTTTGAAGCGGAGATGAAATTAATACTGTTTGAGCAATATGTTGTTACTTTCTGATGATATTGTTACGTCATCAGCAAATGCAATGGTACCTATTCATTTTTCGAAATTGTTTCGTTAATCTTTGGTTGACTCCTTCTGAAAATTGTCACTTGAACCAAATTGAAAAATGTGATCGATGTTGGTAACAGCTTATTTCGTTTCTGATTTCCTTCAAGATCATTTTCTTATTACTGACTTATTAGCTCGTTAGGTATTTTCAGTTCTTCCATCGTCATATACATTTGCTTTCTAATAATTATGCTTAAAATCCTCTAAATTATATGAAGTACGCCCTTATATTCATACCAGGTTGCTTGAATTTCTTTTAGGAAAAATATCTGGTCTATTATTGATGAGTTTCGTCGTCCGTTTACTTTCATAGCCAGTGAAAAATATGTCTTCCATTCAAAATATTTTGCATTCCATTGCAGGCCTTGTCGAATGAGTTCGGTATTTTTCTAATAAGATCTCGATAGTGGTGCTGGAAGAAATAGGCCTAAAAATATAACAGTTTGGTTAAGAAGGTGAAGATGCTGTAAAATATGGGAAATGCTGAAAAATAGAGAAAATGATCTGAAAATTATGTGCGATGGCTCATCCGATCCGAAATGATATCTGAAGAAATGTGATAAAACCGTTTTCAGCACATGAAAAATTGCAAAAGTTATAAACAAATCAATATTTCGAAAAAAAATATTTAAGTTATCGCGAATATTTGAAAAAAACTAAAAAGAATTGGGAAATTCAAAGAATAGATCCTCAAAGATGAGGAAATTTCCTTCCTATACTCCCAAAATAGGCTTCCGCAAGTGAATTTGGGGATGCAGACACAGCATCTGAAGCGAGTATGTCTCAAATAATATTTTTTTTCACTGTCTTTCTATTCAAAATCTGTTTTCCGTTAAGCAGCTGTAGCATCCTACGGACGAAACCTGTCAAAAGTTGAAACTTGTGCTTGCTAAAGACTGACGAGGTCCTACCTTTCGAATTGAAAAATTTATGAATAGCAGGGTGTACTGAATACTATACAAAATTGATTCTCGTTAGAAAAAATCTCAAAGTGAATTATTAAAAGAGCTATGCAATTATTGATTACCAATATTTTACTCAACTCCCGTGTTCATTGAAGACCACAAAGAATGTTTGAATAATTTTCCAAAGGATGTTGGACTTCGCCCAAAATACCTTGTACAAATAAATTTAATTTTTAATAAGTAGGCATACTTGAACACTGACCGTAAATCAAATCACCTGAAGGAATAATTTAAAATTGATTCCATCAGTTTTATCGCCGAAATAATATGCAGGCAATTTTTCAATGAAGGATCCTGTACTGACACTTATCGGATGTAATCAAATGCCCTTCGTGGTATTAGCCAGGGGAGTGATTGTTTTCTGATAGGTGACAATCCATGAACCAACTGTGTAGATAAGTGAAAACTGGCCTGAACGAATTTTTCCTGTTGATCGGGGGTTCCCGTACCACTATTGTTACGCGTACCATTAGTGGTACGCGGGAACGTTTCAAGTGGTACGCGTGAGTGATATGAGCAACATGCTGTTGATAGCAAACATGACTCAGCTCGCGGGTCGCGGTGCTGAAAAATTACCGGCCCATCGTAAATACGATGAAAGCTACTTACAGTACGGTTTTATAGTGGAGCCAGGGACTGAAACCAGTGACATTCCTATTCCTCAATGTGTTGTACGCCTCGAAACACTTTCGAAACAATCCAAGAAGCCTTCTCTACTGATGCGATACCAAAATATCAAGCACCCTGATTGGATTGGTAAGCCCATTGAATTTTTTAAAAGAAAATCTGATTTTTTAAAGGAAAAAACCCAATGTTTGACGAAGTATGTCAATACTGATACTAACTTGATAAAGGCGTCATACACTGCTAGTTTGGGAATTGCAAAAGATGGATAGCCTCACACAATAGGTGAGACGCTTTTACTGCCGGTCGCTGTGGATATGGGTCAAGCAGTGTTAGGAGATACGGCAGCCAAAGAAATTAAAGAAATACCACTGTCAAATAACATAGTAAAAAGAAGAATTGACGATATGTCTAATAATATTGAAGAACAACTGGATTTAAAACTCCAAGAATGCAGTTCAAGTTGACGAAAGCACTGATGTTACAAACATGGCGCAGCTACTTGTTTTCGTGCGATTTGATTATAATGAAGATGTGACAGAAGAGTTTTTTTTTACAAACCACTTGAATCAAATACCACACCGAAACTCATTTTTAAGGTAATTGATGAATATGTGCTCAAAGTAGGCATTCCCTGGTCCAAGTGTATTGGCTTGTGTGAAGATGGGGCAAAAGTTATGTGAGGAGAATTGATAGGGCTAGCAGCAAAAATGAAAGAAGTTGCTC
Organism: Leptinotarsa decemlineata; assembly: GCF_000500325.1. Classification (NCBI taxonomy): domain Eukaryota; kingdom Metazoa; phylum Arthropoda; class Insecta; order Coleoptera; family Chrysomelidae; genus Leptinotarsa; species Leptinotarsa decemlineata. The sequence continues at coordinate 34,227 of NW_019292178.1, read as the reverse complement.
CTGAATGGAAAAGTACTCATTGTATCATCCATCGAGAAGCATTGGCTGCTGAAGGTATGCCGGAAAATCTTAACTCCGTTCTATCAGATGCTGTAAAAGTTATTAACTTCATAAAGGCTAGGGCTCTAAACACAAGATTATTCTCCATGATGTCTGAAGAAATGGGTGGCAAGTTCAAAACTCTGCATACAGAAGTGAGGTGGTTATCTCGCGGGAAAATTTTGAACTCTTCGAACTGAGATCAGAAGTTTTCNATACGTTTCAAACCTCCGAAGAAATGTTTTTTTCTTTCATTGTACTTTTGAAAATTATGTGATACAGAAGTTGCATGAACCACTCGACTCGTACACGGAAATACTAAAAATAACTTTGAAACTATCAAAGATATGAAAATGGATATCAAACACATTTTATAGGAAACAATTAGATCTTTCAAATGAGCTCTTCACCAAATTTTGTATCTTCAAATGATAAATTTTTATTTGTTTGTTTTAAAAAACAATACTTTTCTGATTCTAGCACGATAAATAACGCAACTATGATAATATACATAATATACTTTGGAGAAAATATTGTTTATTGATTCAATCTGCAACTGATGCAATTATTCATTTTAGAATAATTTGGTTTTTCATCCATAAATTCATTTATTTACTTTTTTTCTTCAGATTCAAACTCAGATTTTCTCTTCTCAATCCTTGATACTTGTACGTAGGGAATCATTCAATTCTCGTCTTCAAGAATTTTTTTTTCAATTATTTATTCCTTTATAGTTTTTGATATATTTGCTATAAAGATGCCATCTATGGGATCGACAGAAGACTCAACCCAGGAATATCAAAAATAAACAAGTCTCTCTCTAAGACAATCCACTTCAAAGCCACATGTCGACTTCGACCGCCCAACGAGATTTACCTTTTGTCATTTTTCACCTCTCATTGCACGGCAACTAGTATTCAAAATTAAGATAGTCGTGGTCTTAAACCAGAAAGCATTGTTTCGACCCAACTTAGATTTTTTGAATGGTGTTGGGCTGAAACGTGAATGATTCATATGCAGTCTCTCTTACTATACTTTCTGTAATTTATGCAGATAACCTTTCAATTGTTAATATATATTACCTTTCATAAATTGGTGATCAATCAAAACCAGCATGAACTTGATTAGATAATTGCTTAGACAAAATTATTGCCTCTCTTTTCATCAGCACCCTTTACCAATTCAACAAAAGCAAATTCAATTAGCCCACGAAATTTACGTTCAATTAATACTTGCGCCGCACCCAGGTACAAATTCTAAACATTCATTTTGTTTTGTGGAACAAACTTTTCGAACGCTCGCGAGTGGTTATTCATTATAACTGAGGCTTTGTTCCTCGGGAGAGTAGTGAATCAAATAAGAGAGTAAAGTAAACTCCATACAAAAAAGAATATTCAGGGTTGGCTCCGCCGAACGAAATATTACAGTATTCCAGAAGACGAAGTATTTGGAAGGAGCTGAAGATTTTCAGTAGAGGAAAAACATCGACAGCATTTTTTATAATGAATGCATTTCCGTATTTGTCATTTCGCTGACTTATATGTCACTTAGACTACTAAATCAGCAAGATATCTTGCTAACTTGATTTCATATTTGGAAACATTTATTAATAGTTTCAATAACTACAGGAAGCACTGCTAAAGATGATAGATAGATACTGAAATATTTAAGTACACTTTTCAAGAAAATAAATATTTTGAATTTACATTATAGGTACTCTTTGTCAAAATACTGCCAGAAACAACTACTTCCTGACTAATAGTCACAGAAGTTAGTCATATCATTGACTGAAGAACGGTCCCGGAGTATCAACTACACCACAAATCTTCCATCTGATATAGAATCTATTTCAACCACCACGAAGTATAAACAGTTCCATCTCTAGAATGCTATCTGTTAAAAATATAATTGCGTACTTTTTCATTTCCTGATTTTCACGTATACTTTGCTATTCCTGATCCTCTTATCTGTCTTTCCTACACATATTCAAGATTTCCGTTTATATCCCACACTTGTTTTGATGTTTCACCTAGACGAATTCTGCTAAGGAACAAAGTCTGCATTTTTATCAATATTCTCAGGTATCTTCCTTGCGAAGAGAGATCTCAATATATTAATTGTTTTGTAAGCAATTCCATTCATATCTAGAACATGAGGTATGACGTTATTTGTCAGATTTATGTCGATTGTACAATTTGTATATGTGCCTTTCTGTTATTACCAATTACACTGTATTAGGGAAACACACAACAACATTAGTAATTACATGAAAATACTGGAGTGTGTCAGATATTGACAGTGTATATGCATGTCTCCGATTACGGGTTGAAAATGAGAAAAAAATAAATTTATTCAGATATTCAAAGGAAATGTTAAAACAACCTGAACAAATCTCCCATTCAAAAGACTGGCTATTCGAATGTTAGATTAGCTTGTGGCGGTATTTTGAAAATGCGAAAATATTCATTTTGAAATTCTGCAGGTATTGAACGATTTTTGTTATTTTAACTTGTCGAAATCGGCAGATTATATATTTCTCCTTATCATTTCATCAGTTAAGATTTCCATTACTTATCCATTTTTATATAGTAGATATATAAAAATGGATGTTTGTTGGTTGGTTGGTAAGTGATAAACTTCTACATAGCTCAACTGATGATGATGAAACTTGACATGTATAAGTAATTTTTCATAGAGAAGGTTTTTAGGCTATCAATTTTTCTGTAACTCGTCACTAGATGGCACTGTAGAACAATTTTTTGAAAGCACTGTTCCATAACGCTGCGCAAGACTAAGTTCGTTGATTCTGATTCTGTCAAAACATTGGAACAGCAGCGATACAGCAACATAGTACTAATTAGTACTACAACTACCAAATTAAATTTTATATCCGTCAGTAGGTTGTATTCAATAATTTTGCCTACCAAACAAATAGGTAAGAAATAATACAATACTCATCTTAACGTTTCGGAGGCCAAATTCTGCCTCCGTCTTTACGAATGAACAGATTTCAAATATATAAGCAGTTATTCCTCTGCTGAATATTTTTATTTCTCAATTTCTTCCACAGATGTCAGAGGAGTTTTTGTATAAAGTTCTTCATTATAATTTTTCAGATTGTAGAAGATGTGAATACCCCCAAAAGGGTCGATCAAAATTTCCATATTGATTTTCACCCCTTTTCAGTTTTATCATTTGTATCAAGTTTCACAGTTTCTAAAAATTGAGAAACTGAAACATACACAACCAAAAATACCAGAAAGGAAAAACACAATAGCCTCAATTTCAAAAATATTTCGCGTGAGATGTCTGAAACAACCATGAACAGTATATTTATATTTCCAATTCTACTACGAAAAACGAAAGTAAAATCTCTGACTATTCTTACTTCAATTCGGTGCATTCTTTCAAATTCACATAAAACGAATTATACTACTGAGAAAGTATTTTACGTTATGAGTCCGATAGGTGACTTATTGCAGTTTGAGTTATTTTACATATAAATGAGTACTGTAATAACACCTAACAGATATGATCGTGTGATATACCATTTAATATTTTTCATAATATTTTATAAATAAACTGAATTACAAATTTCATTTGGTACTTTCGCATAACTGCGAAAATTGAACTACGCCTTTAACTATAACTTTTATATGTATATATAACTTAATATCGTGATTTTTTTGTGGTTGCATATTATAATCATTATCATTATTATTATTATTATTATTATTGCAGTATCAATTTTAATCATGCAAAATAAACACACAACACTAAAAGTCTTGGTCCCCATATTATTAAGTGAAAAAGTTGAACTATCTGGTGAACAAACAGGACAAAAATTATTGAACGGATAACATATTGCTGATTTATTACAATTTTTTTGTAATATTGTATAGTTTTACCCCGGTTGTTGCTAACCCCAGAGTGTCAAACCACGGAGAGAAGTATAAGTACACGTCTCTCTGTACACAAGATAAATCTCTGGCAAACCGAGAAATCAGCTTTAGCCGAACATTATCTCATATTAGCCGAACATTATCTCATTCGAAGAAAGAGAAATACACGATGATATTCAAAATTTTCATTCACGAATATATTCCGGGTGTCCCAAATTTTATGTGACAGGCAATATCTGGTTTGTTGAAGGAGATACACAAAAATGTTTCATACAAAAGTTTCAGGATTTCATGAGAGCTATATTTTGATATAATTTTTAAATATACAGGGTGTTTGGTGTAGGTGCTACAGACCAAAATTCCATTTTTTAAAATAGAACGCCCTGTATATCATTACATATTCAGATACTAAGTTAAATTCTGATATCATTTCATGTTTGGTTTTTGAAATTCGGTTACGGCGTTGTTGAGTTATTGCACTTTTCCTTAAATATAAAGTTTCAAAAAAACTTATTTACTCGTACACGAATCCAGTCTATATCTTTTATTGAATTGAACTAGACAACTACTGAATACAAACCATTATTCTCACCTCTACGATACGATATCGATATCAGTTGAATATAATATTGAAATTCTTGAGAATGTGACTAACTTGAGGGTGAATTGCTTTATATTGCACAATTTCATCAAGTAGCTTATGCTTGTTGATGCCATAGTAACAAATGTTGTTGAATTGTATCCACTTGTCAGTTCGATTCAGTGACTCTTTGCAAAACAGTAACTGTGCGAAAACTCCAGTATGCCTTTCGCGTTTAGTCCAAGTGATTGCATTGATATATTATTAATCTTTGGGGAATGTCAGAAAAACTGCCGTCAAGCACAACGTCTATACCAAGAACGTTTTCCAGACAGACCCATTCCGTCACGAATGACTTTTTCGAGAGTTGTAGAAAAATTGCGAACTGGGTCATTTCCTTCTACTATAAAGCATCGTCATCATACGAGATCTGTTAGAACTGAAGATTTTGAGATCAATGTGTTGGCTTATATTATTATTCATCCACATGTTTCTATCCGTACTCTTGCAGAAGAAGTCGGTGTGAGTATATCTAATGTACAGAGAATTCTGAAAGAAAATAAATACCACCCATTCAAAATTCAGTTGGTACAAGATTTGAAACCCACGGACTTTGAACGACGACTTGAATTCATTGCTTGTATTCAGGTAATATTACATGGAAGTCCTAACATATTCAGTCAAATTTTGTGGAGCGATGAATCGCGATTCCACAATAATGGAGTTGTGAATCGACATAACAGTCACTATTGGTCTCAAGAAAATCCCCACTGGGTCCGCGAAAGTAATTTTCAAACTACTTGGGGTATTAATGTATGGTGTGGATTGTTCAATGGCCGCATCATAGGACCTTACTTTTTCAATGAAAATCTCAATGGATTGCGATATTTACATTTTCTAGAAAATGATTTGATCCCGTTGATGTAAGATATTCCCATAGCAGAACGACAAGGAATTTGGTGACAACAAGATGGTGCTCCTCCTCACAATCACAATTCACAGGTTGTTACTGAATATCTGGATAGAACGTACCCAAATAGATGGATTGGTAATAAGGGTCCAATTCGGTGGCCGGCTCGTTCCCCAGATTTATCACCGCTTGATTTTTTCCTATGGGGTTATTTAAAAGATATTGTTTTCACTACTCCCCCTTTGAATGTGGATGATCTGAAAATGAAAATTCGACTAGCGTGCAGTGATATTACGCCTGATATTATAAGAGCGACTTGTACGAGAGAAGTGATTCGACGTTTCGAAGCCTGTATAATATCTAATGGGCATCACTTTGAACAATGTTTATGACTTATTTCTAGGTACCTACCATTCTTATGAAATGATTTATCAAGTTATATTATTCACATTGTTATTAATTAAAGATTTGTTTTCGATTACACCTCTTTCAATTTCGCAATTGTTTCATATTCAAAATGATTCCTGACTGAATTCCACAACTCAAAATTGAAACCATTACTTCGAACACCCAAAATTTTGACCAATTTTCATGTGATCTGATGCAGAGAGAATAATTGTATGAGATATTTTTAAAAATAATAGTCGTTCTCAAGACTTTACATTTTAAGCAATAACTCAACAACGCCGTAACCGATCTCCAAAAACCAAACATGAAATGATATCATAATTTAACTTAGCATCTGAATATGTAATGATATACAGGGCGTTCTATTTAAAAAAATGGAATTTTGGTCTGTAGCACCTACACCAAACACCCTGTATATTTAAAAATCATATCAAAATATAGCTCTCATGAATTCCTAAAACTTTTGTATGAAACATTTTTGTGTATCTCCTTCAACAAACCAGATATTGCCTGTCACATAAAATGTGGGACACCCGGTAGAGAGGCAATAAAAATTCGGAAACACACGAATAATTTCAGTAGCAAGATAGAGACAATGAACAATAATGAAATTCGGGTAACTATTCCTCATTGTATACAAACAAGGACAGATAATCCAATTGAGAAAAACGAAGCTACACCCAACTATGATGATATTGAACCGAAAAAAAATCCCAGCATTGTAGTTTCTGCGTTGATAACAACTCGAGCTCTTCGACCATTACCTCATCACCTTCAATAATTTCTACCGCAGTAATAAATGAAACGTCAGTGATGAAAAAATGAAGAGTACGGTAAAAACCCGGAAAATTGCTTTGACATAATTTTAAATGGTTATTATAGTCTTAGTTTTCATCAATATGATAAAAATAGTATATATGTTCATAAAAATTATAATTGTCATTTTTGAGTGAGAACTGGTGGGAAGTCTGAGCTAAAACGACTTTACAAAAATAATAAGTGTTGCTAGGCAACATTATGATATCAAGTAATATAATGTTCGTTTTACCCGCCGGAAGTGAGTAAAGAGTGACTTGATTTACTACACAGAATTCAAAAATAAGTTTTTTGAAAAAACACTACAGAATTTTTGGAGTGGGGGTAGATGAATTCAAAAAGGTTCACTTTAATTTCCACGATTTCGGCAAGTTATTTCTATCTGCACTTTCAAATTTGACACACTGTATAGTGACTTATATATAATCCAAAATATATTTTTGCGACATAATTTCTCCAGCTCGAAATCTCATTTCGGTTATTATTTTCGAATAAATGACTTGTTTTGTTCAGAGTGTTCGGAGTGGAGCGCACAAAACACGTGAAAGTCGTCTCGAACAGCTTCCCGATGTAGCTATTGAAATCTGCCGCAAAAACCATCGGAACTCTCGAAGCTAATTATTAATTTTGCGTACCAGAAGGGCTTGCCAGGATTTCAAACTTCTTCGAAATTCGCACCCTACACGATGAACTGAAACATCAGTGTCAACTTCGGATTTTAGACGTTGAATTTTAGAGAATTGAATACTTATACTTTCTTGTAGTACTGGTCAGGCGAAAGTATGATGAATTGCTGACATCAGTAGAGTTATATGATGGAATTGGCCGATACTTGATGAAAATCCATAACTAACATATCCAGAAACACACTATATTGTGAGATTTTTACTAAATAATTTTACAAAAACGCGTTTTTGTAAAATCGTTTAGTGAAAATCTCACAATAATGTGTTTTTTGGATCTTTAGTTAATCGAGTTACCACCCACAGATTGATTTCGGTGAATTACTAATCGACATTCCAGAACAGATCCAACGAATATAGCGGAGTATCTGGAACGCGACTAATTTCATCATAGTATCATGTGAAAAAGACTTTTGACTTCTGACATTTATCTAGTTGAGCAAATATTTCCCAGAAGAAGAAGAATTTATTTGAAATATACCTATTTTACCAGATTCAATCATTAATCTAATCAATACTGTTAATAATTATAATAATAATAATGGGCTTTATTCATCGAATAATTACAAATCAACAAATAACAAAATATAACATTCGACTTGTGCTGTTTTTCAACTTGAGATATTGAAAAATGGTTTGATGTAACAGTAACTGATGGAGCTACTGTTAAGCGGAACACGTTCAAAATTCTATAACTTATTATAATAATTATCATAAAGTGAATTATTCATCATCAAGTAACAAATCAGAGTATTGATGAAGTATAGGAATTGTTGGTATTTTAGGTGGAGATTGGATTGATGATTGTCCTTTTCCCATGAGGTTATGTGAATCAACGAAGTGTGGCAGTTCATTTTTCATTTCGGTATCTTGTATCTGTTAATTATATTAGTGAGTTGGCTGTTGAGAAGAAACGTTTTATTGCTGTGAAACTTCATTTTGGTAGCCTAGCCTTCAACTCTGACGAAAAAACCTGACACGATTTCTAGATCCAGTGGTATTTATAACAAATAATTCCTGAAATATTCTCATCTAAACCCATACGATTAAAAAAAAATTAATTGTAATAATGACATATAAATGTTGATTTGATGATTGTTAGTTTTATCACTGTCAATGACGCTGATTGAAAGAAGCGTTTTGTTGCAGTAAAACTCTGTTTAGGTGTCGCGTCGTAGTCACCGGACAAGGTAAGGCAGACGGATTTCACATATAATAGTCTGGTTCATAAGTTTTTTTTTTGTGAAATTTTACAGACGGGTCCAAAAATTACGACCAAGGTGTCATTGGATTCGTACTTTTACCTATAAAGTTTAAGGAAAGGTCTGAAAAGGTGTTGAAAAAAATAACAATAGTTATAAACGATTAGGTGGAAAAAATGGGGCAAAGCCCTGAAAATAGAGCCAAAAACGGGTAGTCTGGCTTCCGTGAGTATTCCGTCACTCTGACATAAAAACAAAACAAAATATTTAAACATATTAAATGCGAATATTAAGGAATGAAAAATTTCATGTAATGTTGGGATAGATCAATAAACGATAATCCGCAGTGAAGAAGTTTTTATCTCAATCTTATCTCTTAATAACTTTTTTGAATTAAAAGTTGATATAAAAACCCCTATAATTATGAAATTAAAAC
>NW_019292178.1:0-24820 GCF_000500325.1 Leptinotarsa decemlineata | reverse complement strand
AATTTTTTTTTTGTTTTTATGCCAGAGTGACGAAATGCGCGCGACGGTTATCCGAACCGGATATAATAATGTCGGGTCAGACAATTCCGCTCAAAAGCTTGGAACACTGTTTCGTATCAGACAGCAACTTTTGTTCCTTTATAACCTGAAGTTGCTAGATTCCATCCAGAAAAGAGCCATCCACCTGATTGAAGACGCACATCACGTCCAACCTTAATAACCTGGTATATCGAAGAAAGGTTGGAGATTTGTCTCTCTCCTATAGATATTTTCACGGGAGGTGTTCAATTACCTTGGCAGATTTGATTCCATCAAGAGAGGCACATATCAGAAATAGGCGACGGACTGTGGTTGCTCATATTTTGAGGTTCAACTCAGTACACCTCGAACGTCACTTTTTGATAACTCTTTCATCTGGAGAACTGCGTTTATGTGAAAAAACTTGCTGATAACGTTTATCTAAATGGATTTAATCTCCATCGATTCAAATCCAATGTGAATCGCTACTTTCGCACAGGCACTGCTCTGAGAGCGCTTTACGGATTTTCCCGTAGTGCTTGTGTTTTGTTCTAGAGAAAAAAAAACAAACCGTTTTTTTATACCTAGACACGTGTTTCAATCACCAAGTGATCATCTTCAAAAGAAAGATTAAATTTCAGTTTCTGACAATAATGAAGTTTCTTATATCATGTAATATTTCTGGGGTAATTCAGCATCTCCCATTCTAAATATAAGCTCTGAAATAGACGACGGTGATGAGTCGTATACTTCAGATTTTACGAATTACCTAGAGAAAAAGTGAAGCGTTATGTCAAGTAATTTAGCGGGTCATTCTCTAGACCACACTGAATTTGATAGCAAAACTATAAATTGATATATGAAATCAGTTTTCCAACAATATGCTGTTTTATTGGTTTCTAACAGGTTTTAAACAGATTGGTAATATCACAAAATACACTGTCAGATACTTACTTGCTGCTATAGTCGAATTGAAATCTATAAAAAAAAAACAAGAATCAATAAATATTTTCATTCCAACAGAGTCAATAGTTATTTTTTCCACAGTAAATATTTGGCAATAAGGTGAAAACCAAGAAAAAATATGTGCAATTGATCTTCAATTTGTGAGAGAATTGACACATTTTTTATTCATTAAAACTTGTTCGATTGATGACCTGTTTATTTTGTGAAAATTTGATGACTTGATAACTTGAGTCTTATTTCTACTAAGATTTTCATTTGTTACGATCGATTTCGGTTGATCAAATTCTCAAGTAATTTCAACCAGTTTGACTCCATCCATCGACCAATCCAAATAACTTGACTCCTGAAATCTGTTCTGTTTCTGATACTGAACTTCTGATTCTGTTCTGATCATAAAAAGCAAGCAAATTTCCAAAATTTTAGCGGTTGGGTGAAGAAGCAATCTCTACCATGATGTATCACGGCGCTGATGAGGCCAATAGCCAGAAACACGTGTCCATTTTTTGAGTGTTCTATCCACAAATTTTCCCCTTTTTGATTTATATCAAACACACTCAATAACATATTCATCTGTGTATTTATATATATATATGTACTTTAAAATACAAACATGCAAAATGGGGCCCAGTATTACCAAAAAGATTCATCATAATTTGGCCGAGTGGCATGAGTACTAATCCTGAGAATGATTTTATTGAACTTTGTCTGCTGGCAAAAACAGGTTGGACTTGGAAAAATTCGTTTCAATGCCAGCTCACGAGAACTGCAGTTGATTTATACCGGTCCTAAGTTTTCCTCCCACCACTTGACCTTGAGACAACTTTGTAAGACGTCACACGACCTTGGCTAGATAACATTCAAATGACTGTAGCTTTAACCTTGAATGACTTTGTACTGTGCCATATGACCTTAATGAATCATGTTGAAAGTAGGTCACACTTTTCAATAAACCTTGATCGTTATTCTAGGTCAAAGCCTAAAACCAACCTTGAATATTACCTTCGAGTATTTATTGCATCTGTTCCCCCACTATACTCACCTCATAAGAAAAAAATCACCAGCTAGAAATTCAGTTTCGAATTTTCAGTCTATAAGCAGAATCATAATATATCATTGTAGCGGATGTATTGAAGTTTTATTCGGGGAGATAACTTTCGTCATCAGGCACAGTTATTGTAGGCCTACAATCGTCGGGGATTCAGCTGAAACGTCCAACTTAGATCTTGTGTCTACAGCTCTGAGTGAACAGTTGTGTAGTTAGTGTGATAAAATGATACTTGTCAATCAGATGAATTCTCACCTCAAGACACTGGAGCATATATAGATTATTCAGATGATGTAAAACTTATCAATAGCGCATTCAAATAAAAGATTACCAGTTATCGAGTGGTGAGTAAAAATCATATGCAAAAAGACATTACGAAAAAATCATACGAAATGTAGTTTGTAATTTTTTTTTTCATAAACTACACCTCACGATTTGATCTCCACAAACTTCATTTGAAAAATATCACATGTTTCGCTAATACATCACTTAATAAAGCTAATGTGTTAGGGAAACATGTTGTTATATTTTTCAAATAAACTTTGTGGAGGTCAAATCCTGAGGTATATTTTATGAAGTTACTATGGATCATCATCAAGTTATGGCCGAATCAGTTTGTAATATGCCAAAGGGCACTGTTTCATAATTTATCATATGCCATTTTTTTTTAGTCAACAGTTCAGCCTGATGAACCGGAAGTTGGTTCTTTCTAAAAATCATTAAAATTATTGCAACTGAAACCTTTGCAAAGGAATTCGGTATATTCATATGTTCTGAAGGGCGTTCTGGAGTCATTATCTGAACTCTGATGATTTTTGTTGGCCCGAATATCGATATTTCAACATGTGTCTCCAAATTGAGGCATTTTTCAAATATATAAATTTCTCGGGAACACTCTCAGGTTCTCGGAGGAGCCACACCTTGCTGTTTAAGGTGTTATTGTGGCTAGTATATCTATGTTCTGAAGGGCGTTCTAGAGTCATTATCTGAACTCTGATGATTTTTGTTGGCCCGAATATCGATATTTCAACATGTGTCTCCAAATTGAGGCATTTTTCAAATATATAAGTTTCTCGGGAACACTCTCAGATTCTCGGAGGAGCCACACCTTGCTGTTTAAGGTGTTATTGTGGCTAGTATATCTATTCATGTTTTTTTATTGTATACATTGTATACAATGATACATTGTATACATTGTATACAATGATACATTGTATACATTGTATACAATGATACATTGTATACATTGTATACAATGATACATTGTATACAATGTATCATCTTCACGTCTATTCACTAGATTGTTCAGGAAGGCAATTGTTTCTTGAGTTTCAAATTTCTTTGTGGATATGGATTTTCGAATTGGGAAAGTTCAGATATGTCAGAAATACGTTGATTTTCTTTTCACAATGCTTCCATATCACGATCGTAGTATCAACGTAGTACACCACGAATTTCGAAATTTTCCATTGGACAGTTTTTCATCACTGGTCTTGAGAATACTTCGGTCGAAAGAGTAGTATTTACCTTCAATTGGACCATCGTGTAAAAGAAAACCACATCACAGCCCATATATGTCTGGATAGATTCAACGTCATCAAATATTGGTCCCGCTCATGTCTTTAGACCGTCAACCACAATATTTTCATTCAAAATTAAATCAGTAATATAGTTGGACTTCAGAGGTTTCCATTACCTATATGTTCTAAGAACAGAAACATCAATTTCAAAACACACCTAAACGTATATGTGTTTTTGCCTCCCACAACAAAATCACCAGGGAATAACTGCGACATTTACACATTTTCTGTTCCTATCCGGACCCCATTCGTTCCCGCTGATATCCCAGATTACATCCTCCGTCCACACAGCACAAAGGGTTATATCCGACATCAAATATTGTGCGAACCTATACATTGTCACGATGTTATTTTAATGGCAGTTATCAAAATAAAGTTGTTTATTCAGGTTATGCAGCGAAAGCGGCAAAATTTTTAATTAAATCACCAGGACGGCGACTCCATCTTCCCTCTGTTGTCGACTTGGCATCCGGCGCAATAAAAGTTTACTTGGAGCCCTAAAGAAAATACATTATTTTCTGATTCGTAAAATGATTCCATTATTTATTCATACGCCAACCTGGAAAATTTGAACTCTATCTCCGGTGAACGTTGGCATCTGTTTTTATTGTGAGCGGATATTATCGTTTTTCCGTTACCGAGTTATTTGACAGATTTCTGTTTTCCGATAACTTCAGATTGTTCTATATCGGAATTGAATCAAATGTTGGGAGCTATTAGTTTGTTTGTACAGTGTCATCCCCAAAATATGGAACTTATGAAAACCTATTTATTGGGTTTTTTTCGATTATAAGTCATGTCTGGTTGACATTTGTGAATCCTTCAAAACCAAACATGCACCAGCAAAATATAGTAAAACACACGTAATACACGAGGAGCCTTCTGAAATTTGATTTTGATACAGGAGTAAGATGCTTTTTTTTTCAAAAAACGTATGTCGAAAACTGTTAATTGATTGGAAAAGTTATTCGGCATTAAAAAATACATCTAGATTTGACGGTATATGACAGTTTATTTGAAAAGCCTCCAATTAACTGATTACACAACTATTGTGTTGAGCACGCCTAATTTTTTGAAGACTAAATGATTTTCAAGTTTTTGGTGTAGAGCTACTTTTATTTTTTGTTAATAACGAAAATTCCTCGAAATCATACAATATTGTAACAAGAGCTCAAAATAATTCTTGTTATTTGTTTTGAAAACATATTTCACATCTCAGTATAGTGTCCATTCTGCAACATGTATAGTTCAGTACTTCTTACACAAAACTTGACTTCATTCATAATATGCTCCGGTTGTATGGCCGTTATGACATATTGAGTAATCACAGTTTTCCAAAGTCATATTTTCTTGAGAGGACAGTGTTTATAAACCACGTTCTTCAATAAACCCCATGAGAAGAAATCTATAATGGTTGAATCTGTTGAGCGCGCTGGCATGAGATACTCTGAGTAAAGTCCTACCCATGTTTCATTGAATGTTTCATTTGGAAATTGTCGTCGCTACACTACAGTTAATATTATCTACATCTCACCAATGCTGAATTATTATCTCTTTGTCTAAGCGGCATTTGATTTGACTTTGTTAATAAATTTTATCGTGAAAATTGCAAATATCGGTTGAAAGTAACGTTTATATCAATGGAGAAACCAATCACAGTATTGTTCAACAGCCCACATGGGACATTTACCTCAAAATAAGTATTGGTCCTTGCACTTAATAGTGAAATGATGGTTTTCTGTAGCCAATCATTTACAGTTCTGTGAACATACTCTTCCAATAGTTTGAAAGCTTTGAATTTTTTTTCCTCAAAATGTTTGTACAGAAGTGAAAGGTACATCAAGAAATGTCTATTTTATTTTTAGTGATTCTTTAACATTTTTCACAACCTCTCAACACACTTGCTCTTCTACCTCTACAGATACTTCTGCATCAGTGTGGGGTTTTCGAAATGATTAATAATACTGAAATGGATTTCTTAAAAATACATGTTACTGTAGTATGATTGACATTACGATTGGATTCCTGACTTCGAAACTATCCATAACTTGTCTGCTTGGAGTATTTTCCCCACACAACAATATAATCTCAAATTTTTCTTGTTTTGTCATCATTTTTTCTTCTTTTGTAATCATTTCAATATCACATAAACACTAGTCATTATCAAACGTTAACAAAATAGGTATTAATAATAATGACGTAATAAATATTGAGCAAATATATCAAGAACTCGGACAAGAAAATGTCCATAAAATGAATGTAATTAATTTTTGCCCAAAAACTAATTTTATTTTGATGTTTAGTGATTTGATTCATTGAATATAAATTTGTTATCACGATTCTGTACAATTTTGAGCAATGTTCGGTGTTAACAAAAAAATGAATAGCTTTGCACCAAAAACTTTTGAAAATTATTTAATTTTTCAGAAAAATTACCGCGATAAACACAATAGTTGTATCATTTGGCAAATTTCCTTTCCGTAGTCAACATTTAGAATAAAATAAGAAAAAAATTAAACTCCACTTAGAATTTCATAACTTGATATGTAGATGTATTTTTCAATGGTGAACAAGTTTTATAATTAACATCCCAGAGATTTTTCAAAATAAAAAACAAGGGTATAATAATTTAATCAACAAATCAAATTTTTGAAGGCTTCTCGTATATTACACATGTTTCACTTTATTTTGTTGGTGCATGTTCCGTTTGAAAGTATTCGCAAACTTTCACTAGGAATCAATTTATTGAAAAACACACAATAAATAACCTTATCAAATGGTGCACACTTTGTAAATGACACCTTTTAATGAAACTGATAATTTTCAAAGAGTATCTGTTCGGAAACCTGTAACTCCAAACCTACAACTCCTAATTGTATGAACCAAAAGTATGAACAAAAGTAAAAGGACTATATGAGAGACTCATTCAACTCCCAATGATAGTGGTGCTATAAACAAAATGAAGTGATCTGGAGGTTCTCATGAAAATAATGGTAAAGATAGGCAAAAATTTTAAGTCTACATATGAAAAATCTTGTGAGAGATTGGAGAGTGCCAAACTAGTGGCCATTAGCTTGGCAATTGTTTACCTTCTCTTGTTGTACTATAGGGTTCCTGAAATTCACTTATAAGCTCACAAAAGCTCATAAGTATGTCGAAGAGTCTTTCTGAATTTCAAATATTTTTAACAATATGCCGTTTTCGAATGGTTATCTACTGGTGAAATTTGATGTGATATCGCTTTTCAGTAATGTGTTGCAATTGATATTCAATAATACTGTATTCTCCTTTGATAACAAATCATTGGATCACCTCACTAAATATATAATATGGTGATCGGAGATTAATTAGTATTTTTCCTGTTTCTTTCGAAATTTTCGAGCGAGTAACGAAGTTACGGATGACAGTTTTTTTGAATAATAATAATATTCGGCCGATAAAACATTCGATGCCATAACAAACGTCATCAATTTTGGCAAACTTTCATTTTCAGTACTTCTCGATATGTCAAAAGTGTTTTTGATAAGATCAACAATGAAATTCATTTTTTGTTTTGATATACTTCCATTTTGATGAAGCAGCTTGTTTACTCATAGGATCATATTTGAATCAGAGAACTCGAAGTGTGTAAATTGGCACTGACACATTCACATCTCTGAAAACAGCTTCAGGTGTACCACAAGGAAGTATTTCAGGACCCCTCTTCTTCATTTTATACACACCGAATTCTACAGAATATCTAAACTTTTGTCACTGTTACCTTCATGCCGATGACACACAAATGTATCTTTTGAAAACCTGTTCCGGTAATACAGATCTTGAAAACATTTTGAATATTTCAAAAGATCATTCTTTGAGAATAAATACAAAAAAATCGCCAGCACTTATATTTAGCTACGAAAACATTCGTTCTCATCTTCCTGGTAACGGTTTGGTGCAAATAGGTGAATTCCTTTTTTATATCAGAACATATTGCAAAAATTTAGATCTCATCACCGACACCAAATTACTCTTCAAAAACATGTATTAACCAAATTGAAGATAGCTTATGCAACCCTGAAGTGAATAAATTATTATCCGATTCGCTTTTTTGTTCACATCTGAATCATTGTGATATTTATTACGGATCGTATTTAGATAGTATTGAGGCTAACCCATGGTTGGGAAAATTCCATTACATTTCGAAGCGATTTAAACAACTGATTGAATATGTATAATGGCAGAGTTTCACATAGCGTATTTAGCCCATTTAAAAACAAAGAGAGCATCCTATTTCAAAACAAACTGGCATACAAAACTGATGCCCATGATTCAAGAACAAAAACTCAACTCAGCGTCATTCACCTACAACTTAGTAGTTAGTAAGTATAGTATAGATAGTAAGTAAGTATAGATCATTGAAACTGCATTTATTGAGAATATTAATTGAACAAACAATAATGTTTCGTATAGTCGTAGTTGACTTAACTTTCCGTTTCCTATCATTTTTTTCTGTTTTTTTCACTCTGATATTTCTGATGTTGCTTTCGTCGTCAGAATATTGTAATTTTTATAATTATCTGGCATTGGTGGAAGAATGGAAGAGGAGTCGTCCAAGGCTGAAAATGATTTAGCCACTTCATATTTCTATTTGTGTGAAATGTATTAATTGATTATTCATGTATAATGAATACATCATTACTATAATTATTATTATTGTTTCACCAGAATATAGAAATGCTCCCACAACCATTTCAGAAAACATATTCGTTCACTCGTATGAAAGTTGACTTTGCAGAATAACACTTTCATGTCCAATAAGTGGAATTCCCTGAAAGAAGTTGGCATACCTCTTGAGGTAGAAAACATGCTGGTTTCAATGATAGGATAAAGCGAATGAAAACTCGTTGACAAAACCTAAAGGCATATCATTGAGAAACAATTTGAAATAGAGAGACCGAAAACAACTTCAAGCGTAGTAGAGAATTATAGTAGCATCGCTGAAGACAAATTGACAACAGGTCGATGGAAAAAAAGGGGTTTAACCAAGATATACAGGACTCATACACATCACCTTAGTAATTTCCGGACTGTTGTACGAAGAAAGAACTCAGCGTGTCTTAAAGATTTTCCTTAATCCATTTGCAACTATTTCTGAATAAATTTCTGAAATCATCCTAGTAGGGATAGCAGCTAACAAATAAATTGTACCATCGGATTGACAATTGTATTCATTACCCATTTTCCTTATCCCTCACATGTTATAATGATATCTTGTAGTACGAGGAAAATCTCCCGTGCTACAAGATATCAAGCAAAAGAAAAAAATCGAAATTTGGTGGGGAACCAATATCAAATGATTTTATGGATCACACGACATCGACTTATATTTTCGAAATTAATCTCATGAAATCACAAACCCTGTTGAATATGTGGTGAATTGTCACAATAAAATTCTCGACAGAAACCCCTGGTATACTGATCTACAGCTATCCACTTGGTTGATGAATTTCAGTATTCTAGACGAAACTATAGGCAATTTTGCATTTATATAGAAACATCAATTCCAAGCCTCAACGAATAGTCCTGACCATAATCGGGAAAATATGTCAAACATCCGAGTGCACGAACTTTTACAATAGCCCACGTATTCTGGTTATAAATATACCAAAATGTAAATCATATTAGAGAAAATGCCATAACCAATATCAATATTGTACGGCATGGATCCTACGAAACATAGGAAGGATAACGTAGTTCACATTAGCGGTGCCGTGCCCTGAATTCACTATCTGGAAACAAAGCAATTCCAGATCTGGATAGTGGTCTAGGTAAATAATGGAGTAGCATTATTTATAGCGCAGATAGAGAGTGGTACGCTCAAGGTTCACTGGAAACTCCATAAACAGCTCTCGGGGCAAGATAATGACCAAACTAAATAGCTGCATATACCTTCAATGATATGTCAACTCGTGAGGAGTGTGCACAGGTATACAGAATCGAATGGTAAATTATTTCAGTGAATATAATTCCCAGGCAACTTGGCCATTGGAACAACTACGATCGATACTACATTTGAGTATACATACATTTTTATTCAATCCTTTCTTCAACTCAATAATTTTCTTCAGAACTGATTCAGAGGTTACTCTTTGGAATGTACTCTTTATGCGGTGAATGGAGTAGAATATAATTACATTTATCAGCAGCTTGATAAACAATAACTAATGAATTTGACATTTGTTATTTTGATTGTCTCTATTAACAATTTGATATGAAGGGTGGCTCACCTAACTTTGAGTAGATTATGATTACCTTTTTGTGACTAGTTTTACCAGGTTGGCCTGGTTGTTTTTCAATTTCTGCGGAAACATTTATTCATTTCACTAGTACAAAAAGTACTAAGACCAAAAAGAATAAATTGCGTTGGGATTTGAACTCGTGAAACCCGTGATCATCATGTCGTACACCACTGACACTACTGAGCTATTTGGCACTAATTTATAAAACGATAATTTCCATCTTGAAGCCATTCCACTAGCCGTATTTATTTTGTGAATCAAAGTATGTCTGCTATAATGATAACATTGAAGCCGGTTTTGTACAAGTTGGAAAAAAATGTGTTTGATTCGGTATAACAGAATTATTATGAGTATTCATGTTGCCTTGAAACTCTATTGAAATACTATTTGTCAAATATTCTCAAGTATATATCATGACAATGTCATAAATTATTGATACTGTCAACTACTGTTCGAATATTTTTCAAAATGCTGTTTTACCATCAAGAAAAATGTGACATGTTAGAATCCTACTTGGTTTGACATAAAAATAGCGCAATTCGTTCCCCGATCGTAAATTACCTAATTGGCGTTTTTTGGCTCTGCTCCAACGTCAATTCAGTAACAACGAAAAAGTTTTTGAGAAGACGTTTTAGCCTACTTTGAGCTGAATCTAAATAATTCCATCACAAATTTATCTAGAGAAACAACTGTTCCACCGACTGTTATTCAACAAATTCTGCAGAAACATAATATTTCGCTAATAAGTTAGGACCAGTGCAAACACTAGAACCTGAAGACGATTGGTGTTTTGTCGGTGGTTTATGAATAAATGCAGACAAGATCCAAACTTCTGTAGAAATAATATATGGAACAATGAGGCTGATTTTTCAAATTGTGGGATGTGTAATAGAAAGAATGTTCATTATTGAAGGAGACATGATCCATTTCCAGTCCATCCGTAAAGACGATTCAGTATTATTGTTTGGAGTATTATATTCTGACGCAGAATTATCGGTTCATTTTTTCACCATGGTTCTCTGAACGGACCCCGTCACATTAATTCATCAATGGAAGAGTTTTTCGATTATCTTGATCTGGAGACTGGTCAGATGATCTATTTTCAGCAGGATAGAGCCCCAGAACATAATTTCAGTGGCGTAAAAATTACTGTTGAGTGGCCTTCTCGTTCACCAGACATGACACCTTTAGATTTTTATTTTTTAGGATTTCTGAAAAATGAGCTGTACTAAATGAAATAAAATAATGTAGATGAACTGAAAAATTATACTGAAACTATAATTATTACAATTGATGGCCGAATTGTGTTGACGTAGTGTCAAGAGAAGGGCAGAAATATGTATTCAACAAAAAGGCGGTGTTTTAGAATATTCACTTGATATTTTATAGCTCTTTATTCGCCAAAACAAACCAATTTTTTGTACTGGTGAAATAAATAAATATTCATTTTCAATTTTAGGAAGAATGTGATATGAGCTTTGTTGTTGAGAATGTTATTACCAATCAAATTGCATGATGAAATATAGGGTGTTCCACTTAGAAAATGTTAATTTTTTTGTTATCTATATAGCCATTGAAAATGCTACTAGTTCACCCGTTCAACCAAATTCGTAGCATCAATAATAAAGGAGTTGGGAGCCATCCATAAATTACGTCACACGAACTTTATAACGTTTGTTTGAAAGTGGTTGACAATGTTTCGTGGTGTGTTTCATCAGTTCAGACTTCCATTGTCTAATATAATATAAATTGATTTGAAATCCCTGAAAGAATCTGTAAAAAATTAAAAAGATTGACCGAAAAATAACAATTTTACTGAAAAATACTGGAATTACAAAAAAATAACATATAAGGAACAACCAAAAAATAATAAAAAAATTGAAACAATAATACAAGCTGAAAATTAAAGAATATTATTAACAAAAAATGAAAAATGAAAAGATTCCAAACCAAGTTACGTCACGACGTTTCGATTGTTAGTATCCACAATCGTCTTCGGGTGATAACTGGACTTATTCCTCCGAGATCTGACTATAGGTCATTCAAGTGTTTTCACCTATTCCCTCTCACCGCGTCATTGCTTTTAGCGGGAGATGACCGTTTGGCGGGAGTTGGTCGTTTTTTGCTTGATTAGAGGTTTCCATATGTTACGTATCTCTACGCTAGCTTGACTAAATGTGTTGTTGGACAACATAAACGCGGCTTCTTTGAATTTTCTACTAAACCAGTGTTNCTTTTTATTTTTTCAGGGATGTCAATTCAATTTATATTATAATAGACAAAGGAAGTCCGAACTGATGAAACACGAACTTTATAACTTTCAGACCCCCCGTCCTTGTCACAGGTTGTCACATTTTTTGAAAAATGTGTGACTTCACACATTTTTCAAACGTATGCATGTATTTTGATATAATTGAAAGAAAACTGTTTTTTTCTTATTATTATTAAATAATCTTCATTAAAAACTCAGTGTGATCCTGTGAATGATACTTGATTCAATTCCATATCAAATCTTTGTAATACAAACTGAAGTGTTTTGTCTTTCATGTTATTCAATATTCATATGAAAGTAGTAGTTTCAAAGGTTCTTTTTTTCCAGCTTGTGTCTGAAAGCTACTTCTTTGCATAATCGACATATCTTCATCAAGAATTGAGCACCCACCCGTTTCACATACAAAGAGTACCTCTACAAGTTCTCTGTGAGTAACATGTTCAGTTGCTCATTTCACATGTGATCATGATTTTCATTGTTTTCTGTTTCTGAATAAATATTCTATACTGTCAATATACATCTGACACATTCCATGAAATGAAAAAGAAAGAAGGGGTATGACCGCAGCGATTTTCAGAAAAAATGTTAAATGGCAGATGCTGAGAAAATGGGAGTTGAAGGTGAGCTTATTGTTCTCAAATTGGATAAAAAATCAACAAAATATAACTGACTCAAATGGTGGTCTAATGTAAATTCGGATCCAGTGGGCGGAGCTCAACACGTACGAAGAGATCGCTAGACACTCATCCGGTTAATGGTGATAAATCAAAAACTTTCAATTATTACATTACCTAATTGATCCTACCTTCTCATGTTGATGTTTTAAAGAAGAAGATATTAATTTCCTTAGTTCATAAAACGCCAATACTGAGTCACGAATGTTCTGTCTTAACTATTCAACTGCTGATGAACTTTTCACGTGGAACTCTCTTCACATATCCTTTGAGAGCAGATTAGACATTCCGAAGATAGTGGAGGGAAACTTGCTGACTATGTTGATAAACGATTTCTAAGGAATCTGCCATTGCCACTAATGAATCTGGTAAGATGCGTATCACTGCACAAAATGCATTTCAGAGCTAATTGGCCCAGCAGAGTTATTCGAGCAGTGATGCCTGAAATTCTGTAATATTTTCCTCAAAATTATGCGATGCCGAAGTTAGAATAAACCCGGTGAAGAAGAATACATTATACTCTCGTACTTAGTCTTGTTGTCTAACTTCATTTCTAGTCAATAATCAGAAATTATTATTCAACAAATTTGAGAATTATTTATATATCATTACCTCAGATAATGAATGTCATCAAATGTGGTTCACTGAATACATTCCCAGCCCCTTGTGTTAATTTGTAGTGATGTCTCAACTTCCAATTTATATGTTACTAACTATATGTTATTTTTTTCAAGGACAGAACACAAGCACTACAGGAAAATCCTAAGAGCGATGCCTGTACGAGAGTAGCGCTGGGGATTGAATCCATTTCGAAAAACATCTTCAGAAAGTTAATTTCATATAAATGCAGTTCTCCAGACAATAGTTCTTGAACAGTGAAGTTTGAGGTGTTGTACCAACCCCATAAAAAATTAATGGGTATTGCACAATATTCAGATGGTTACTCAGCAATTTCTTTGTGTATCATCCTGTTGCGAAATATCTATAAACAATTCGATATGTAAGCCAGTGACCTTCTCACGTACACCATGACACGAGTATGGACGATTAGGTGAACTTTGATGGCAGGGAGAGATGTATAAATAAGCCAATATCGTTCAGATCAGGGAGTCGAGTCGAAGTCAAGTGAAGAATCAGACAAAGAGAGTTCAGAGAGTCAGATTCAGAGAGTCAGAACTAGATTAGATTCTAGATTCAGTTGAATAACCATGTAGCTATAAATTAGTAAAAGATGAACCAATTGAATAAAGATTCAATTGGAGATTCCTAAAAAGTGCTCCGAAAGTTCGATGATCTACGGCGAGATGCGTAAGTTTTTAAAAACAAACTGTAATTTTGGTAATAGACTTCTAATGTGATATAATTGATACTCATGTGAAATGTATCATACCTCATGTACTGAACGAATTTGTGTCCTCTTAGACTGTGCATCAATGTAAACGCATAAAAAAATGTTTTCTATTCCTAACCAAGAGACACGTTTAAAAAAAATCTGTTCAAATTCTGTTTTTCCGTTAATCAGCTGTCCCCCCCCCCATACGAACGACAACTCTCAGAAGTTGAGGAACTTGTGCGAGTTAAGGAATAACGAGGTCTTACCTTTCAACGTGTGATTCCTAACACGGTTGCAGAATCATCCCTGCCTCAACCAAATAAATTCTCTCGAGAAAAATATCTGGTCGAGGCGGGAATCGAACCCACGATCTACCGATCGTGAGTCGGGCACACTACCACCGCGGCCAATTCCTCAACAACGTCCCACCCATATTCAAGATCTGTGCGACCTGCTGTATAAAGTTTAACTTTTGTTGAACTTATAAAATGATCGCTCGAAATAACATCTATCCAACCATATATACAGCGGGATCGTCACAGTGTACTGATTGAACCTCAAATCGATGAGCAACCAGAGTCCGTCGAATATTCCTGATATGTACTGCTCTTGATGGAATCAAATATGCCAAACGATTTGAACACTTTCCGTGAAAGTATCAATGAAAGACAGACAAATCCCCAACTTTTTTTGATGTTCCAGACTCTCAAGGTTGTTCGCGTCTCCAATCAGGCAGACGGCCCTTTTCTAGAATGAATGCATCAGATTCAGGGTATGCTTAGGGGGGGGAACTCCATACTTGAGAACAATACTTCACAGAAGATTTTATCTAAGCTTTATGAAGAATCCGAAGTTGCTGAGGTGTGTACAGTTTTCCGGTTCGGAACAGTGTTCCAAACTTCGAAGCAGAAAGCGGAATTATCTGCCCTGACATTATATCCGGTTCGGATATAATGTCAGGGTTTTCGTAGGATTGAATTGAACCTGGTTACTTTCACCTCAATTCGAAATTACTTCTAGATCCTCATATTGAAATATATAACCTCCTGCTGTCGGTGAAGGTGTGCATCAGCATTTGGAATCCAAATGGAATGACGAGACAAGTGTGCTGTCATCAGCAAAGCAATATATTTGATTCTTGATTTTTTCAATAAGTCGTTGATATACAATGAAGAGAGGGTTGGGGATGATATGAATCCCTGAGGGACACCAGCATTGATGGTTAAAGTATTCGAGAGATATCCATCGACGGACACTTGCACGGAACGTTTTTTCAGGAAGCTGAGGAGCCATACACGGCAAACCCCCATGCCAACACGATCAAAGGCCTTAGAAATATGAAACGCAACAGCTCTTCATTCTCTATGTTCCTCGATTGTGTTATTCCAAATATGTGTGAAGATCATCTGTTGATCTCTGTTTCCGAAAGCCATATTGATGGTACAGGTTACAACGCGATGATGATCGATTAGCTGTATTTTGTGAAATAATGGAATTCATATCCTGCAAATGTACAATTATAGATTTTTCAACATGATTTATCGAATGAAAATAATGATGTTTTCAGACACTTTCAGTAATAACGGAAGTTGTTACCAACTTCCTCAATTCTTTCCTGTAGCAGAAATTAACCGTTCAGGGGATATTTCAGTTTGTTTCGAAAAAATGAAAAATGCGGGCTACGACGAACCAATAATGAATTGAATTTTGTTTCATAAAAAAGCGAAAATTCAAAAATATTGCATTGTCTTTCGATAAAAATTATAAAAAATATGTCAAAATATAACCGAAGACATTTCTGTTAACATTGACTGTTCACATCAAATGATCATTAATAGCACGACTGATGGTAGCAAAAGCAGCAAAAGAGTTGTTGATTTATGATGTTATCATATAATATCATATCATATAAATAACCAAACGAAAGTCTCAGATGAACGATCTGGTAAAACATCCGAAAGACACCGATTTGCATCGTCAAATTGCGTTCTGTGAATGGTTTCTGATGAAAAAATATGGTGTGATGAAGTTGAGTTCACTCATACTCATTTTTGAGTTGATGAACAGTGAAACTTCCACACCTTACTCGTGACCGATATTTCCAAGAAAGTTGAAGTTTCAACATTTATTGTGCCATAAAGCACAATAGGATTCTGTCTTTGTACATTTATGATTGAAATTCAAATGGTGAAGGGTACTGTAGCATATTGAAAATATTGTATATGAAGATCTTGCAAGAAGTACGGAGAATATGGTTAGAAAAGTTTTTGGAGCATTCAATGCCAATAAAATGAGAACTGTTGTCAATAACAATTTGATGAATAAATAAATATCTGGAAGTTAACGGAAATCTTAACGAACATATTTTGAAATGGTTCATATATTTTGTGTGAAAACAATGCAATATTTTTCGGATTTCGCTTTTTAATGAAACATTCAGAATGAACATATTTTGATTCATTATTCAACCATTTGAAATCATGTCTTTAATGAAATCTATGACGGCAAATTAATGACTCTACAAAACTTTCTGAAAATATTTTAACTCACACAACTGAATGTTTCGGTCCTATTATTTTCAGAACCATCATTTCATTTGTTCTTCTATAGATTCTGAATCTGTTACCACTATTTTAGACGACAAAATTCCGAACTTTGTAACATTCATCATGAAACATTGTCAACCAATTTCAACCAAATTTGTTTATTGATTGATTCAATGTACAGTTGACTCGAATTGGATAACGATAGTCATTACTTGCAAAAAAATTCGTTACGACCAATCTAGATCGTTGAATTTGAAGAGATTCTACTTTGGTACCGACTTTTTTGGTAACATTATCACAGGTAATAATTTATTTTACTATTCAATAGCTTCCTCATATGTGTTGATACTAACTAAATTCTACTTCAATTTCTATTCGAACTATCTTACATGGACATTGTCATACATACCTCACCAGCATTAAGTAGCAACATTCAATAGAATGAATATCACTGGAGTTTTCTCAACACCAAACCGTTATTTCAACACCTCGGCACGTGTTTTGTCCACCAGGTGATCTTCTTCAAGAGGAAGATCAAAACTAGTTGTTTCACTATACAATAACTTTCTCAGGTGTGGTACCCAATTGGTACTTTGTATAAATGAACAATTTGACTCATTCAATGCACCTAGTTAATGACTAGACTAATGATTTTACGATTTGGTGTTGGATAAAAATCGAGTAATATTCATTACAACACCACAAGTTCCAAACAGTGCATCACAAGTTTCAACAGTATGCTTCACAGTCTATTGACGATTTCACTGTCAGAAAGTAATCTTCACAGAGAACATCAAACAAACTGCTGTCAAGAACGGTAAACAAGTTAGATATTCTTTTCAAAAAACTATAAAAACAAACAAGCCATTCATCAGGTATTTCCCATTTCGAGATTCGATGGTGGGCATCGAAGGACATTGACATACTGTGGTGAATCCATCAATAATATCGATCATTTAAAATGAAAGAGACTTGTACGAGGCTTACGAAATAAATAATAATCACAGCATATTTATTGAAGGCAATAAAGACAAATATAAGTAGTATCGAATAGATCCGCAGTGTATTAGTTGACTTGTGTTTCTTCCCCAAAACTTTATATTGGTCAAAAGGAAAAAAACCGTTTCACAAAGAATAAAAGACCGTAGTGTGACGCCAAATTCCGTATCAATTTTTTTTCAACCCGAATATAAAAAAAATTAACTGCAAGTCCAAAGATTTCTCGAAATACGAACTACCTCAAGATATGAAGTATCAGAAATTAGGGAAAATAATGCAAGTCAAAAATTATTTCAAGTCCGAAGAAATTTCGAAGTGCCGAAATATTTCAAAGTATCGACAATTGTTAGAATATCAAAATTCGGGAAAATAATGTTATTTTGATATGGGCTGGCTTATTCTATCCTTGAAGGCGACAGGACACTGGCATGGGCCGTCCTAGCTTTATGCAGTGGAGGAGGCGGGGTTCATAAAAAAGTTCTCAATTATCAGGGCGCCACAAGGTTTACCTTACCATCCAGTGCCTTTTCGTAATGATCCACTCGCGAAACCTAGAAATAGTGGAACACAATGATGTCGAGTAACTAGAAATTCAACGGGTAGGTATGTCTAGTGAAATCAAAATATAAAGCCACCAACACTGTTTATTTTCACCCATATAGCACGACAATCCTGCTTACATGACGTTAGACGGTAACTATGGTAATGGGTAAGCAGTCAGAAATATTCAGGGTGGAGTAAATGGTGAAATTAGAAAGACAAATGCGATTAAGTTATAGTCAGGGGTAGGTTACCATGGTATGACCATATCACGTTTACAGGATCCACCCCTTTTAAAACAAGCATTCAAGTGCGTGGTCAGGGCGAGACTTCAATAGAACAGTGTCCAACAGCCCAAAAAATACCCTAACTTATATATAGTAATGATAAGTAAATAAACTATTGATGTAGTTCAAGGAACGAGTCCCTTGTATGACAATCCATCAAATTTACAATTTCTAAATACTTTAAACGAAACAATGACCCACTGAGGGTCTCAAAACGCGAAAATATACAAAAAAATAACTATTCTTCCGATATGGTCAAATTCAGTTCAGTTGAAAACAATAATTGAATACCAGGAGTAAACATCAGTAATGGTACTTGCTGGAAGAAGGGCGGTTGGCATTCCCTGTGGATTCTATCTCTGCTTCAATGGACGGCTCCTGTGTTGAGGGTCGAAATGACTTTACTGGGCCAAAAAGTCCATATTTTGTGCACTGCACTAGAACTCTGTGAAATTCATACTCTTTCACGAACAGTTAAGAGAAAAATGAAAAGAAATCAATATGATTCTTACTTAATTAAGTTTCTTAAGGAAACCTATCTATAAGAAACCAAAAAAAAATCGACTAAACTAGAACACCCTTCACCCTTCAGAAACTGAAGGGTGTTCTACACTAGGATAATTTACGGTCATGAAGACTATTGCAGATTATAAATATAAAATGGGTGATTTGTCTTAATGTGATAAATAAACGTAACAGAAGGAGTAGTTCCTTGAATGTAAAGACCGATTCCATTTTTGAATTGAAGGGGTTATATTTTTAGGAGTGATTAATTTTCTTGGGAAAGAAAGTTTTTGGCTTTTTACTACTCCATCTGATACAAAAAAAGGGATGAGAGAATCTTCCAAAGTAGCTGTTTCAGGAGGACTTTCTTTCAGTTTGTGTCTGAAAGTTACTTCTTTGCATGATCTACACATTCATGTATAGAGTTTCAAATTGATTACTTCCTTCCTTTCTTTGGAAGATTCTCTCATCCTCTTTTTTGTATCAGAGGGAGTAGTAGAAAGCCAAAAACTTTCTTTCCCAAAGAAACCGATTCCATCTTTTGGCAGAGGGGCATGAGTTCCATTACGACACGACTATGTTACGACGTGAACACGACTTGTTACATTTGGGAGAGAAAAGTTTGAAACTCAATCTTTTGCAGTGCTTGAAGATCAATAGATTCTCTTTAATTTTTTTCGTGATGTATAAATTGATAATCAGTTGGAAATTAGTTTGTAAATGTTTTTTCCATTATCATAATTAGTAATAAATTTATACCTCCACTCAAGTAAAATCATTAGTCATTAAATAGGTGCATTGAATGAGTCAAATTGTTTATTAATACAAAGTACCAACTGGGTAGGCCTCAGTATAAACACACCTGGGAAAGCTATTGTATAGCAAAACACCTGTTGCGGTATAAACTATTCAGTGAAAATCCCACAATTAAGTTTTATTTGAATATGTTATCATAGATTTCCATCCAGTATCGGCCGAATCTATCACATATCCATTATAAGGTATTCGTGTTTCACTATACAGTAGTTCGTCAGCTGTGCATGTTAACACTGCAGTTATCTCACATGAAGTGATTGATTATTCAATAATGATGATTGCAACTCTTAATCTGGAAAATATATTCCCAATTACTCATTGAAACCGTCTTGAAAATTAATTGCTATAGGTAGATATGCTATGAGAGTATGGACAGCAAAGTGCACATGTTCTCATGTAAGTTCTCATGAGAGAAATGCATGTCCGACATATCATTTTCATTACTGCATTTCGCAAAAAACCATTAGATTCACCCAAATAGTCAATAGATTTGCCCAAAAAGTCGAAAGATTTCCACAAAAAGTAACTAGATTTCCTCAAAATGTCACTATATTCCACCAAAAAGTTACTAGATTTTCTCCCAAAATCATATAGAGAGAGTACGACAACCGAATTGAACTAGTTGATTTTGTCACTAGAGATACTCTTACTATATAATTCTGGGGAAAATCTAGTGAATCTTGGGGGAAATCTAGTGACGTTTGGGGAAAATCTAGTAACTTTCTGCGAAAAATCTTTTGACATTTTGCGGAAAACTGTTGACCCTTCAGGGGAACCAGTGACTTTTCTGGTGAATTTGATGTCTATTGGGAAAACCTACCGAGAAAAATGGCATATTATTGGACCTGCTGTTTTCTTATGGAGGTTAACATGTCAAAATATTTTCGCAAAAAATCACTAGATTCCATCAAAGAGCTACTGAATTTTTCCTCAAAATCATATTGATTTTGTTGATTTTGTTAACAGATTTATTGAGGGGATTGAGACATAATTTTGAAGAAATAGCCAGTGACTTTTTGGGAAAATCCAGTGACTTTCTAGAATATCTAGTGATATTTTTCGGGAATCTATCGACTTTTTGGGCAGATCTAGTGACTTTTCCAGTGAATCAACTCAATAATGGATAAATCTAGTGATTCTGGATATGTTGGACCTGCTTTTTTCTTAAAGAGATTCACAGGGTAGTATTGGCATTATAGTGTCTATCTCAATGTATAATTATCTGATACTATATTTTCAACTAGTTGATTGACATCGTGACTTTACAATTTTCTCCAAGTCTCCGGAAAAAATTACATACTCATAGGCTCATTACGTTTTTTTTCTATCTTTCCATGGTTTTTTTGTATGTTTATCATATTTTTTTTGGCATAATTCGGATTCTGTATCGATTGCTTGTCTTCTTCCAACAGCTAAGGTCCATTTTCTTCCATTGACCTTCGAATGATCAAAGTGAAGTGATCATTCTAAGCTCGTCACGTCTGTTCTTCTGTTTTTTTATATGATCCGATTTGAAAGTTTTTTTCCGTATGCGTTCCCAGTTGTATTTTATAGTACTGTTTATATCTTTTTGACCCATTTCTTTATATCACAGATTTTGCTATCCCATCAGTTGATTCAGGTCCAATGTACGAGTATAAAGTTGATGATTCTTCTCTAACATACAAAAAAGCTTTTTTTTCCAAAAACTATTCATCTCTGAAAATGTATCCCCTTCAGTTTTAATATATAAACGGCTTGTAAATTAATTTTTCAATCAAAGAAATTATTATTTATAAGTTTCCGACCTCTAGAAATCTACTCTGAAAAAATGGATGGAAGAGCATATTCTCTACGTTTGAACGACAATAGTTTTTGAGTCCCTCATGAAAATTTTTGTAATTCAATTTCTTCTCATTAATTAGTATCGAATATGGCTTTTATAGTATTTTTCATTAACTGCTTCCTGTCTCTAAATTGAAACAAAACAAAGTGTGTGATTGAAATGTTTTATTCGTTTTGAAGACCTATTGACGCCATTATGTGTGGAATATAACATCGTTCAAATGACCGCGATGGCTTCTCTGGATGTAGCGCATCTGAAATATCTAATTTTTCATGACTCTGGCGCATAAACCAGGCCCAATTTGATCGATGGCATGGTTATGTTGGCTCTGAGGACCGCTATGGTTTGTGACCCATTCCCATACATCTGCGACATGAGGGGACCCCCAAGAAATAATCTAAGGGGGTCCAATCGCACGATCTTGGTGGCCAGTTCACATTACATCTACGTGATATGCTCATGCCCTCAAATCTCGTGCTCACCGTTGACAGTGATGGCCGGGCCAACGTCGTTCTCAAATAAATATGAACCAATGACGCCGCCAGTCCAAAATTCACACCAAATTGTAACTTTTCCAGATGCATTGGATCTCATGTAGATTAGTCGTCCCAAGTTTGATAATTTTGTTTCATCACGTGCCCATTCATCCAGACTGGACCTCATTGATAAAAATTAAGGTCAGTTTCCAACTGCTCCTGAGCCCATTCAGCGAACACACGACGTTGTCTATGATAGTTTACCCCCAGTTCACTGCCGGTCAGTTAATTTTGTACGGGTGCAGGCTCAAGTCACGATGACAAACTCACCAAGTTGTGGTCTGCGGAAGGCAGAGTTCTTGTGAGAGATATGTAATCGACTGCCTCGGATTCTCCTGCAAACTCTCACAGACAGCGGCGATGTTTTCGTCAGATCTTGCGTTGTCACGATGTAAGGGTGTTGGTCGTTCGTTTACTGAACCAGAGGACTCAAATTTATCTACCACATTGCGAATAGTCCTCTTGGACAATTATGGCGACCGTAAAATGGGCGAAACGAGCGGTACGTTGCTCGAACAGGAACACCCGTTTCGATAAAACAATTTTAATATTTTGCACGTATTGTTGAATGGTATATCCGTCCATGGTGATTTGACAAAACAGACTGAATAAATCACAACTAATTTAAAAGATGTACCTTCAACAAGGTGACCGTTATCAATGGGGAATGTTCCTCAATTTGGGTTATTACAGCAAATGCAAGTTTGAACAAAATGAAGTTGAGTTTAATTCATGAGTTTTTCAAATTCACTTTGGAAAGTATTCAGATTGATGTTTCAAATGTTGGGTTTCAATTTTAAGAGGGATTTGTTTTCAATTCACATATTGGCAACAGCGCCTGTATCAAGTTGAAATAATTTATACGTACCTAGATATTCTACTTTAAAAAAAGAAAATTATCTTTATAAATCAACAATTGAGGCCAAATATAAATTATAGTTCAATACCACCTCCACAAGCCACATAAACAACAGTTGTTTTGTTATTTATTTATATATATATAGGATAGGTGCACAAAATGTCATATGTCACAAAATGTCTCGGAACTCGGAACATAAGTAAACAGAACAGCACGACTCTGAAATATATCATCTTTGTTTATCTCATACAGGTAACAGATTCATTGTCCTTTATTAGCTATAACCGATGTTGCCAAATGGTGAAATAGAAACGAATCCCTTTGACTGTTGAATGCATTATTTCATTCCTCTTTTTTAAGTATTTAAATAATTTTTTAAAGAAAAATGTTGAAATTATAAGTTTAAAATGCGTTGTTTTAGAGCTCTTTTATGAAAACTACTTGATTTTCGTCAAGAGGAACATTCCCCATTGTCAGAGTTTAAAGTCCCTGTTGGAAGACCCTGTAGAAAATGTTATCTACCTCCACCCTGTACACCTAAATAACACCACCGTGAAACAAACCACCTTTGCTGAAACTTACTGTTGAAGCATTCGCTTTAATTAAATCATCCCCTTTAAGCTCAGAACGTATCGTTTGACTGTGTCTGGCTTCTTTGTAAATTAATCTGGAATAATAGACACAAAGTAGGTAATGGTACGCGTACAATGCCTCCGAAAGGTTTGTAATTACGTGTGAATTCGAAATGAAAGGAGTTGGAAGATTACGAATAATCGTCCACCGTATCATTTTAATTCACTGAAAAATATCAGTTTTGACATTTCATCGCTCTGTTGTAATACCTTCGTGAAGTTCAAATATCGGAGTAGACGGGGGAATTTCAACTCATCAACTGGTAGAATTGTTTTCGCGCTGAAAGTTCAAGGTCAACTGAAAGTTGGGTGATTTCTGAATACGATTATCCCTTGAAACTGGAAACGTTTTGATTGTTTTTGTCTTCAATAATCTATAAAATTGAAAAGATGGGATTTTGTATAATGGAATGATTATCTACATACCCTACGTATTTGACTGAAATAACTGATGAAGCATGCATGAGAAATCTCAGGAAATTTTATTTATAGAAGTTGTTTAGCATTAAAAAATACATCTAGATTTGAAGTCATGGCCATCTAAGTGAAGTTCGATTTTTTACCAATTTTTTTAAATGGAGACTACGAAAAAGAAAGAAATGGTACATTTTTTTGAAAAGTAGAATCATTTTCAAAGTTTTTGGCGCAAAGTTATCTTTGTTTTTTGTTAACACCGAAAATTACTCAAAATGATGCAGTAAAGTAACAAAAACTAAATATTCAATAATATCAAATTACAAAACATGAAAATAAAATAGGTATTTCAGAACAATCTTATTGATTTTCTGGAGATGCAACTTAAAACACTCATCTTGGACAAGAACATCTCCAGAAAATCAATGAGTTTGTTCCGAAATACCTATTCTATTTTAATGTTTTGTGATTGAAATTGAGTTCTTGTTACGATAGTGTACAATAATTTTGAGTGATTTTTGGTGTTAACAAAAAATAAAAATAGTTTTGCACCAAAAACTTTGAAAATTATTTTACTCATCAAAGAAATTGATCGTGGTTAACACCATAGTTGTGTAATTTGTAATATTACAGGCTTTTAAAATAAACCGTCGTATACAAGATGCTGTCTATTTATCGTTTTAGCAATTTTTT
>NW_019292177.1:51843-113133 GCF_000500325.1 Leptinotarsa decemlineata | reverse complement strand
AGAAAAAATGAAGTATTAAGGAATAGTGATAGATGACATCTGAGATGGAACTATTATGTTGACCAAGTGACTATAGCATTGAGGAGCATACTTTATAGATTTAAGTACTTACGAAATATACTAGATACCTCGCGAATGAAAACCATTTATTATGCAATTATAGAGTCTCGTCTTGCATATGGAATAGTTGGCTGGGGCGGAGTAGCAACATTACATTTGAAAACATTAGATGTATTACAGGAAAAAATTCTAAAAATCCTCCTCAGAAAACCAACACAATACTCATCGGAAACACTTTTCAAAGAATCAAAATTGCTCGACCTCAGACAACCTTACTTCCTAGGAACTGTTGTGGAACAACACAAAAAAACGAACCAAACATTTACTATGTACCTAGATCACAAGCATAATACAAGACTTAATAGATGTATAGAAATTCTATCTGATTCTGAAATGAAACATTTGACATCTTTTTTGAATGAAATAGTTGTCGGTGCAAGTCTGGTTTTCAGAAGTAAGTGATTGTAGAGCTGGTTTGCAAGATGAATATATGTTCTCTGAACGATTGTTTTTGTTGAGCATTTCGTGTTCAGTTACGCATTGGTTTTAATTGATCCCTCGAATGCATGAAATGCGATCATTTTCCTTACTATAATACTTACCCAGAAAAGATGGGTTCATGATCATATTCCTTATATTTCTGTATATTTTTTCTTATACTTCTTTAACCGCATACATTACTTAAGTGTTACTTGAATGCTGCAAAAATGTGTATTTGTATACTAGTCAAATACACTATTCAATGTCACTGCTCCACTATTTTTTTTTTGATATTATAACCGTAATAACCATACACGATGAATGAACACCCACGCCCAGACAAGGCCTTAGTAAGTGTTCTTTTATCACTAAAATTATTTATACTCCGTGAGAATGTCATATTATTTTTTTTACCGAAGTAAGCGCTGGCCAGGCCCTATCCCCCGAAGCCCCGATACTTTCGGGAGGGCGCGCCAGCATTATCAACCAACGACCACCCCTCACCACCCAATGATCACTTACCCTCATGGGGTAAGTGATCATTGGATCCGAGAACCATGTGCCCTGAGCAAGCGCAGTGAGCCAAGAATGACAGCCTTCTGTATCAGTCCGGCTAAGATTTCTGCCTTAGTGCGGCAGGCCGGTATGATTTTGAGATTCGAGAATAGAGAGGGCATCATTCCACCAAGGACTCCAATAATCAGAACAACCATCTTGACAGAGTGCCAAGTTCGAAGAGAAAATCTCGGTATTTTATCCGTTTCTCCTCCTCTTTTCGGACGATATTAGTCTCGACAGGAGCTGAAAACTCCACGACAAATATCGCCTTACTTTGGTGGTCGAGAAGGAATACATCAGGCTTATTAGCTTGTAAGAGCCTGAGGGTGGGGAATGAATAGTTCCAATAAATTCGGCACTTTCCGTTCCCCATAACGGATTCAATATCCCCCGGACCGTAGGGCAATACCGGTGTCTCGTCAATGCCGTAAGAGTGCTGTAGATGGTAATATAGCACTCAAAAGGCCGCGTTATGTCGATGAATATAGGCAGAGACCGCATATGCTGGACATGCTGATAGCTAGTGCATTGGGGTATCGGGCGCCTCGCGGCAGGCTCTGCACCTTGTGTCAGGGCCCTCTATACCCATCACGTGACTGCGGTAGACTAAGGTGTTGAAGACGCCATCCTGGCAAGCCATGATAAACCCCTCAGCTTCCGACTTCTGCCCACTCGACCTGAGGAAAGCAAAAGTCAGGCGCTTTGATCAAGGCCAATGTGCGCTATTTGAATCGGTACACTTATTCCAACGTAACAAATGTCGATTAATTTCGTCAGCATAAAAATTGTGTACTCGGGATTCGACAAAGTCGACGAAGGCCGTTTTTTGCCTGGTACCTATCGACGAAGGTTTTACCGGTGAGAAAGTTATGGAAGTGCTTGAAAAGATATTAATTGATTGGCAGGAGGTGTGGGGATTAAGGTGGATGGCAGAACTTCGACGCTCAATTCGTTTAATTTTCGGACGGTGATTTGTGAAACGTGCAGACGGGCGTTGTCGTGGAGGAAGATGGGTCCTCTTCTGTTGACCAGTGCCGGCTGCTGCTGACGCAATTTTCAGTACATTTTGTTGATTTCCCCACAATAGGACTCTGCTGTGATGGTTTTGCACGGTTGCAGACAATTACAGTGACAATTTCTGTCTATCACTCAAATTGAGTAGCATCCACCTTCTGAACTTTTTGGCTTTTCCAGTACGTTTTAAACCATCAAAAAGCGCATGTAAGCTGACACCCAGCGCTTCCGCCATCTCACGCACCGTTTGTGATGTGTCAGTCTCTACCAGGATCCTCAAATTATCGTCCTTCTTCGAGGCTAAAATCTCCGGCACAAATTTTCGCAAAACAACGTCAAACAGTGCGTTCATTAACACTATCCTTGCCAAATGCCTGGTTCAATTTGAATTCAATTTGAAATTGACCGAAAATTGCTTAACGACATCATATAGGTAATTCATTAAATTTTCAAAGTGATCCGTTGTCTGGTTCACCAGAAACGTCTAATGTGCCATCCACCGTGAATCAGCCTGTATAAAAAAGAGTAAAAGTCAAGTTTATAAAATAGTAGACATAAAAAGTAACAACTTAGTAGCTCGTTATTAAATGAAGGTAAAAAATTTGAGTAAGTCAGTCAAAAACTATCGTTAAAATATTCATCCAAAGTATAATAGGGTCTATCAGATAGAAATTGTTTGACTAACACCCTGAATTGGAAGTCATTTATATTGGCAGATATTATGTTCATAGGCAAATGATTGTACATTTTTCCACCGTTGTAAAATATGGAGTTTCTGGTGATGTTTTTATTTGGTACAGTGAGTTTCAGAGTGTGTCTGCTATTTCGGGTGCTATAATGCGAAGAAGATGCAGCAAAATTTAATTTATGCTTATTTATTAAACACACACAATCCAGTGTAAATAATGCAGTTACCGTTAGAATATAATGTTTTTTGAAGAAGGTTCTACAGGAGTCTCTTGGTTTAAGGTTTCTTATATACCTTATTGTCCTTTTCAGTAAAATTAGTGGACTTTTGAATAAAGTTGGACTGCATGCTCCCCAAAACGGTATTCCGTAGCGTAAGTGAGAATCTATGAGTGCATAGTATACCATCTTTGCAGTGCTGAACTCCAATTCTTTATAAATCACTCTAAACGCATAACAGCCAGAGGAAACTTTTCTATGATCCACATGATCCAAAAATTTTAAATTCTGGTCAATGAACACTCCTAGAAATTTAGTGTTATTTTTAGATTCCAGTCTTCAAAAAGAAGTTCGTTGATTGAGCATCTAAATGATATTAAATTTGTTTTAGTTAAGTTAAAAGATTAAATGTTTGAATCACACAAATCTTTAACTTTTTTCAAGTCGGCTGAGATTATTTTGTGCAACTCATAAGTGTTTTTATTATTCCATCTGCAAATAAGGTAAACTTCGCTGCATCTGTTCGAGAATTGTTTCGTCGGCTTCCAGACTTCCATCGAGTTATATCAGTCTGTCTTGTCTGTTAAAATATGTTTTTCCGTTAACCAGCTGTCGCCTCCCTATGAACGACAGCTCTCAAAAGTCGAAAATTGTGCGAGCTAAGGACTAACGAGGTCTTACCTTTCATCGTGTGACTCCTAACTCGGGTTGGACGATGGGAAGTGAAAATCGATCGTTTGGCCTTGCGGTTCGAACCACCGATTCACACAGCGGTTGATTGAGTGAGTGCGGCAAACCACCCAAACAACCCACAAGGCTACCGTCCCATTACCACGACGAAGGGGAGTCAGTCTAGTTTGGAAAGTGCAGTGAGAATTCAGCTAACAAGAGGATAGACATTTGCGCATTGCTGTGAAGTTTTTTCATTGTAGTAGTGGAACAGTGTAATAAAGTTGCGTTAAATAGTACAGTGTGGTCAATTATTGCCTTACACACCTGTAAAAACGTAACAATATGGTGGACGGATATCGCGAAATGATTTCCCCGTAACGCAGGTGCTTCCAGGAACCTTGACTTTTTCTCATAGTTCCCAACTATAACTTCACATGTGGGAAGACGTGACATGTTTGCCACTCACTATTCGGTTAATAGTCAAAATCGACTCCGTGCTCTGTTTTTCTTTCTACTTCGATAATTCACTAACCAGAAATTCCTTCAATTATTTTCAGAACAGTCATACCAGATGTTAGTGGTCGACTTTTTTCACTTCCGACATTCTGTAGAACACTTGTTGCTATTGGAGTGTGAAACCGAACGAATTTAAAAGTTTAATTCGATAATTAGACCACAATCGTGCGGTCTCTTTATTGTAATTATTTATACGGATTGTTGCACTGGCAAATTGAGAATTGATCATGTTTAAACGAATCTGATATATTTGTTTAGATAAGGTAGACGATTTTGATTTGAACGCTATTGGAAGAAAAGTACATACATCATTTTTTTTTCGAAACGAAATGCCAACAATAGATTCAATTTTAAAAGTTGTAAACTGATTCTGATCTATCAAATTCATTTCATAAATTATTTAAAAAAAGTTTCAAAAAAAAAATGTTATTAACACTATGCAGAAAATCAAAGAGAATGTAAATTTTTCCAAGCTATAAATGATCAAACTTCTGCACATTGATTCGACATGTCTGTTGTATTCTTCAGAATCGAACTTGAAATCAAATTCGGAGAAGGAAGGTATATTTCTTTTCAGCGAAGTCTAACAAAATTGTCATCCTCCTATTCGATTTTCCCATCATGTAACATTTATTCGTTTATTTGAAAATAACATTGTATTGAGTTTCATATCAGTAAAAATCAATTGAAATAATTCCTACGCAAATCGGCGAAACATTCATAACTTTTCCTCAATTGATTTTCACTCTTCATGAAATCATCCTTTCTGTCAGATGCTAATTTAAACGTGAGTTTTCTCTTTCTTGCAGGTTTCAAAATGGGCACATTTACACGTACATCGGCGAGGTATGTGTTTCCGTCAATCCATACAGAACCATGAACATTTATGGGCAAAGTTTCGTACAACAATACAAAGGTAAGTGAAGTGCTTTTTCCGGTTTTCCTTTCTACATAAAATTACTTCGTCACATAGAACACGAGTCTCTTTCGAATGGAACTGAAATCTTACTGGAATAGTGACCTTCTTACATTCGAAAGTATATAGAAAAACTAATTGATTGCGAATTCAGTTTCAATAAGTTAATATTTTTTTCTGTCTACCTACAGGAAGTGATTAACTTGAGAAAACTTATTCAGAAACAAATGATATGAAGGCAGGTGTGCAACCAGGTTCAGTTCTGGGACTCAAACGCTTTCTATTGAAAATGAATCACTTGGCTACTGATACATTCAAACGTAACATCTGTAATGATTTCTTATCCTTCATAATAAAAAGACACGTTCAATACGTATAATTAACTGTAACGTTTTGTATAATAATAATATTTAATGTGTTAAATAAGACGCATACACTTCAGTTACATTTTATTGAATGACTGGGAATTGACCTCGAATTCTGAAAAACTGTCCAACATAAGAAAAACAAGAAAAGAAAATAACATTCAGTTTTTTCATACATTGCTCACCAGTGGCAGGTGGTATTCGAATTTACCACAATCAACTACCACAAATTCACATGGGAGATATTTCAACAGAACAAAATGAAAGGCCCCAGAATTGATCCCTGAGAAACAAAATAGCTAATGAAATATTTTTGTGATAGGGTTGTGGTTTTCCACAATTTTACTCAATAATTATACCATCTTCTGTATATATCACGTAGTGATGAAGTTTTCTCAGTAGTAGAACATCGTGATGTAGATAGTGGATGATCACTAAAATTTCCAGAAACTCAGGAACTATATTGATTTCATACAGTGCGAACGTAAATAGCCTCTCTCTTCCTTTTAACTTTCGAACGGGCCAAGATATCAGAATTGGACTAAATTTTTGTAAAAAGGAATCTTTTTCAGTCCTTTTTGATGAAAAAGCCAACAGTGTGATATCACTTGCCTCAGAGAGAGCGCTATCACCTTTTTTTCGAATTGAAAGGGGAGGGGGGGTTTGTGGCACATAGTATGAAAGGTATTTCAATTCTCTGCCCAAAAAAGAACGATTGGGAGGTCGTCAAGAAGGTTATCACAGCACTGGCAGTTGAATGGGCTATCAAGTCGTTTCAGCTCTTCTTCAAAATGGACTAAAAATAAAAGTTTACAGAGCTAGTCTGGCATGGAACTATATACCACTCAGTTGGTTGGAAAGACCCACACCCTAAATCGGTACGACCAATCAGGTTTACATCCTTCCTGTTGAAAGGACTTGAGAGGATACTGGACGGACACATCAGGAGGGTGACATTATATGCATCACCCCTGAATAACCACCGGTATGCTTATCAAACCGGCAAATCGACAGATTTAGCATTAAACAAATTTGTAGAGAAAATTTCCCAATCCCTTGAAAACAAGGAGATTGCGATTGCTGTATTTCTCGATATTGAAGGAGGATTTGACAATGCACTACCTAAATCTATAGTATCATCTTCTAGGAAAGGTATAGAAAGGCTAGGAAAGGTATAGAATCGACCATAACTGGCTAGATCTATGCCATGCTGGTAAACAGAACTGCAACTACGACTCTTCGAAGCGAGGCCATTAGGTTCAGGGTCACCAGAAGGTGCCCTCAAGGTGGGGTACTATCTCCACTTCTGTGGTCGCTCCTGATGGATAGTCTGCTTGATACCTTCGACAGAATAAAAGTAGATCTGCAAGCTTATGAACATGACCTTGTCATCTTGGCAAGGTCCACGTCGTGAAGGGTAGCTTGTAATATCCTCCAAAGCACGATGGACGTTGTTCACAGTTGGTGCCTGAGGGGGCACACGTCTGTCAACCCCAGCAAAACTGTGATAATCCCCTTCACCAGGAGAAGAAAATTGGTGAGGTCATCCCATTTGGAATGTATGTGAAATATCTTGGCATTGTCCTTGATAAAAAAACTCACCTGGAACGCTTACTTGGAAAACGTTTTATACAAAGCCAGACTGTCCCTATGGACATGTCGAAGGATTTGTTGTAAAACTTGGGGTTTAGGTCCCAAACAAATCCACTGGATTCATGTGATGATTGTCAGACCAATGATCACTTATGGTGCAATTGCCTGTTGGCCGTGGGGGGGTTTGTGGCACATAGTATGAAAGGTATTTCAATTCTCTGCCCAAAAAAGAACGATCGGGAGGTCGTCAAGAAGGTTATCACAGCACTGGCAATTGAATGGGCTATCAAGTCGTTTCAGCTCTTCTTCAAAACGGACTAAAAATAAAAGTATACAGAGCTAGTCTGGCATGGAACTATATACCACTCAGTTCGTTGGAAAGACCCACACCCTAAATTGGTACGACCAATCAGGTTTACATCCTTCCTGTTGAAAGGACTTGAGAGGATACTGGACGGACACATCAGAAGGGTGACATTATATGCATCACCCCTGAATAACCACCAGTATGCTTATCAAACCGGCAAATCGACAGATTTAGCATTAAACAACCTCGTTGAGAAAATCTCCCAATCCCTTGACAACAAGGAGATTGCGATTGCTGTATTTCTCGATATTGAAGGAGGATTTGACAATGCACTACCTAAATCTATAGGATCATCTTTGGCTAGGAAAGGTACAGAATCGACCATAACTGGCTAGATTTATGCCATGCTGGTAAACAGAACTGCAACTACGACTCTTCGAAGCGAGCCCATTAGGTTCAGGGTCACCAGAGGCTGCCCTTAAGGTGGGGTACTTTCTCCCCTTCTGTCATCTTGGCAAGGTCTACATCGAGAAGGGTAGCTTGTAATATTCTCCAAAGCACGATGGACGTTGCTCACAGTTGGTGCCTGAGGGAGCACATGTCTGTCAACCCCAGCAAAACTGTGATAATCCCCTTCACCAGAGAAAATTGGACGATCTAACGCTAATTTCCCTCAATGGTGAGGTCATTCCATTTGGAACGTAGGTGAAATATCTTGGCATTGTCCTTGATAAAAAAACTCATCTGGAACGCTTACTTGGAAAACGTTTTATACAAAGCCAAACTGTCCTATAGACATGTCGAAGGATTTGTGGTAAAACTTGGGGTTTAGGTCCCAAACAAATCCACTGGATTCATGTGATGATTGTCAGACCAATGATCACTTATGGTGCAATTGCCTGTTGGCCGAAGGCTTTACAGAAAACGGCCCAGGCGAAGCTCCCTGGCTTACAGAGACAGGCTTGCCTGGCCATCAGTGGTGCCATCATTACCACAACGTCAACGGTCATGGAGATCCTTCTAGATCTACCTCCTCTCCACATTTTTCTGGAGAAAGAGGCTGCGTATAGACTTGTGCACATTACCAAATGTTAATTGACACTGGAAGTCACAGCATTCTGGAAATGATCTCTGACTTTATGCCTCCAACTGGCAACTATGAACTGCTTTATAAAGTACTGTTCCTGAGTAAAGAGACTGGATCCTCCGGGAGAAGGAAATATTGAGAGCAGATAGTTGTTGGTTCACAGATGGATCAAAAACACCTTCCGGTTCTGATGCAGGTGTTTTCAATCGCAGATCCAGGACAGAGATATCAACCTGCCTAGGAACCTATGCGACTGTATTCAAGCAGAAATTTAATTTACGCTATGAAATTGTGTGCGGAGAGATTGGAAGAATCCAACCGCATACACAAGTCAATAAACATTTTCTCGGACAGTCAAGCGGTGTTGGAAGCTCTTGGCTCCTACCGAGCAAAGTCTAAATTGGTAGCAAATTGTCAAAAACGACTCTCCTCAATAGGAAGACTTAACAGATTGTCTCTGGTATGGATTCCTGGCCATACTGGCCTGGAAGGCAATGATGCTACTAACTGCCTTGCAAAGGAGGGTGCTGCAAGCAGCTTCATTGGCATCGCTTTAGGCTTTGACAAACAAAGATTGAACACCTGGATAGCAGATTTATGGACTTATGGACTTCTGGCAGAATCTTCCAGGATTGGCTGACTCCAAGGCGTTTATTCACCCTTCGAAGTTTGAATCCAAACTGTTGTTGGACTACAGTAGTGAACTACGATGTCTAACAGGCCTTCTTACATGTCACTGTCATTTGAATCATCATATGCAGAGACTCAGACTATCGGAAGATAGTGTGAGTCGCCTCTGTTTGGAAAATGATGAAACAGCAGAGCACATACTTTGTGTCTGCCCTGCAGGGGACCGAATCAGGTTTTTAGAGTTCGGCAAAGCCGTACTCTTACCATCTGATCTGAAATACCACTCAGCATACAAACTAATCGGCTTCGTTAATAATCTGGGTTTATTTGGTCGAGTGTGAATAGATGTGAACCACAATAAATCCTTTCGGGTTGCGGTGGAGGGTCGAATAGACCTACTCACTTTGGACCTAAGCTAACCCTAACCTTAATCTCATTTTGCTTTCAATAGATGTGTTTATACTGTATATGTCTCTCTTGTTTAGTCCCCTAACTATCGAAAATACGTTTTTTTGGCCCATCTTCAACTTTGTCACCAAAATGTTGAACCAGCTGTATAGTCACGGTTTGTAACAGTATCTGCAAAATAATATTTCAGTTATGAAATAAAGCATGAGTCATTGTTTAATACGAACTTTCAGAGTGCAACTTTATGAATATCATGAATTTGTCAGCTTAGTCATTTATCTCTATTTGAACGTCTGATGTCTAATCGTGTTTTATAAAAAAATATGTAAACATTGAACGAATATTGCTTCAAAATTACTGTTGCATGAGCTTCATCATAACACAAAATGGAAACGTTATTATATTAGCAAATTCAGTTTAATAACTTGATTACTCACTTCGTATCTAATCTTATCTTTGTATGAGTTTTCAACAGTTAATCTGCCAATAAATGATTTATATTTGATGTTATTCCTAAATAAAATTCTGTGACAAAATTATACGTTCTTGGTATTTATTTTCCATTCATGTAATTAAAATGAAACATAAAATGATTGTATACAGCGTCGTCGTCATGAAACTTTATTACAGACATGAAAAGATCCCTTGTAAATAACTCAAGTTTTACCGGAATGTATACCTTTGATGTCAAATAATTCCGCGAGATCAATAAGCGGGTAATGATACTTCCAATGGAGGAAATCATCATTAAAGAGCAAATTAGATTCGATTCCAAGAAACAATTATTAGTTT
The DNA here is from genome assembly GCF_000500325.1 of Leptinotarsa decemlineata. Classification (NCBI taxonomy): domain Eukaryota; kingdom Metazoa; phylum Arthropoda; class Insecta; order Coleoptera; family Chrysomelidae; genus Leptinotarsa; species Leptinotarsa decemlineata. Next base: position 102,829 of record NW_019292177.1, on the reverse strand, counting down.
CGGTCCTATTATTCTAAAGCAGCATATAGTCAATTTACAAACTTAGCTGAAAATAATATTTAATCTGATAGCTCGACTTTCTGGTCTTTCATACACAGTAAAAAAGGTCATTCGCGTATACCGGGTATAATGAAACTTGGTGATGAGGTATTTGATAAACCTGGGGATATTGTCAATGGATTCGCCAAGTACTTCAGAAGTGTATACCTACTTGGTTTCGGACGAGAATATGCTTCGTGAAAATTCTCATGATTCTGATTTAGATACATTGAACATCCCTGCCTTCTCTACAATCGATATTATTACTGCTTCAAAAAAATTAAGAAATAAGCTCACTGCAGGCGTTGACAATGTTCCTAGTCTTGTGATAAAGGACTGTATCGAGTGGCATATTCGACTTAATTTTATCAATGTGTGCCTTTCCTGAGCAGTGGAAAACGGCTCGAATTTGTCCGATATTAAATAAAGGCGACTCTAGCGATATCACAAACTACGGGGTAATTTCAATTTTATGTAACATGACAAATCTTGCATGTTTAAATCAATACCTCTGGTCGTTCCTGGACAAGCAAAAATAAGTCGATGTTGTTTATTTAGACTTTCAAAAAGCCTTCTATCAAATAGACCATTACGTTCTTCTCAGCAAATATCTAGTTAACAGAAAACAATTCGTCGAATATGAATCTTTCAAATCGGCCCAGTACGTAGTTACATCTGGGATACCACATGGTTCTAATCTTGTAAGGAATAGTTGGAGCAGAATTGAATAGTTATTAGGCTGTTTCAGAAGTTTTGTCTCTTTTAATGAGTTCACTTCAAATTGTAATGTATCAGTGAATACTTATTCAATTTAATCAAAATAGCTAAAACACTAGAAAAAATAATCAAAAAAAGAATGGTCTTTTATCTTAATAAGCACAATTTCATCTCGAATAACCAGTATGGAGTCAAAGAAGGGATTTCTACCCAGGATGCTATCTATTATTTTTCTCACATCCAAAATAGCAGAAAATCTAGAAAAGAGTATGTGTTTTCTTAAATCTTGCTAAGACCTTCGACACCGTGAACCACTCACAACTATTGGCGACCTTGCAAAATATGGGTTTCAGAGGAAATACATCCAATCTCATGGAGAGGACCCATTCAAGTCAGAGAGCAATACGTGAAAATCGATAATGTCGTCAGTGAAAATGAGTTGTGAAATGCAGAGTACCGCGAGGAACAGTTTTAGGGCTAATTCTCTTTACATATATATCAATTACATATTACGACACGATACTTGTATCAGCATTGTTTGCTTTGCTGATGATACAGTAGTATTGTACAGTGATAGCTGGAATAACTTCAAAACTAAAGTAGAAGATGACATGAGTGAACTCTTTGAATGCTTCGCGGATAAAATACTATCGATTAATCATGAAAAAACATTCTTCTTACAATTCTCGTGCTATGCCAACTCACTACCCCAATATGATACATTGAATATCGGAAACAACATAGCAATTCGATCAGCAGAAAAAATGAAGTATTAAGGAATAGTGATAGATGACACCTGAGATGGAACTATTATGTTGACCAAGTGACTAAAGCATTGAGAAGCATACTTTATAGATTCAAGTACTTACGAAATATACTAGATACCTCGCGAATGAAAACCATTTATTATGCAATTATAGAGTCTCGTCTCGTCTCGCCTCTGTAATTACATTAGTGTATTACAGAAAAAAGTTCTAAAAATCTTCCTCAGAAAACCAACACAATACTCATCGGAAACACTTTTCAAAGAATCAACTTTACTCAGACAACTTTACTTTCTAGGAACTGTTGTGGAACAACACAAAAAAAAAAAACAAAACTGAACTATGTACCTAGATCACAAGCATAATACAAGACTCAATAGATGTATAGAAATTCTATCTGGTTCTGAAATGAAACATTTGACATCTTTTTTGAATGAAATAGTTTTCGGTGTAAGTCTGGTTTTCAGAGGTAAGTGATTGTAGAGCTGGTTTGCAAGATGAATATAATATGTTCTCTGAACGATTGTTTTTGTTGAGCATGTCGTGTTCAGTAGCGCATTGGTTTTAATTGATCCCTCGAATGCATGAAATGCAATTATTTGCCTTAACTATAATACTTACCCAGACAAGATGGGTTCATGCTCATATTCCTTATATTTCTGTATATTTTTTCTTATGCTCCTTCAACCGCATACATTACTTAAGTGTTACTTGAATGCTGCAAAAATGTGTTTATGTATACGAGTCAAATACACTAATCAATGTCACTGCTCCACTCTTTTTTATATTATAACCATAATAACCATAAGGCAATGCCTTAGGCGCACCAAGGACTCCAATAATCAGAATAACCATCTTGACAGACTGGTCTGGATAGAGTCTGCGAAGTTCGAAGAGAAAATATCGGTATTTTATCCGTTTCTCCTCCTCTTTTCAGACGATATCAGTCTCGACAGGAGCTGAAAACTCCACGACAAATATCGTCTTACTCTGGTGGTCGAGAAGGACTACATCAGGCTCATCAGCTTGTATGAGCCTGAGGGTGGGGAATGAATAGTTCCAATAAATTCGGAAATATATGAATATAGGCCGAGACCGCATATGCTGGATATGCTGATAGCAAGTGCATTGTGGTCTCAGGCGCCTCGCGGCAGGCTCTGCACTTCGTGTCAGGACCCTCTATACCCATCACGTGACTGCGGTAGACTAAGGTGTTGAAGACGCTATCCTGGCAAGCCATGATAAACCCCTCAGCTTCCGACTTCTGCCCACTCGACCTGAGGAAAGCAAAAGTCAGGCGCTTTGATGAGCCAAGGTCTCCAATGTTATTGGATACATTGGCTTATCAAACCCAATGAGCGCTATTTGAATCGGTACATTTATTCCAACGTAACATATGTCGAATAATTTCGTCAGCATAAAAATTGTGTACTCGGGATTCGACAAAGTCGACGAAGGCCGTTTTTGCCTGGTACCTATCGACGAAGGTTTAACCGGTTATCGAAGTGCTTGAAAAGATGGTAATCGTTGGCAGGAGGTGTGGGGATTAAGGTGAATGGCAGAACTTCGACGCTCAATTCGTTTAATTTTCGGACGGTGATTTGGGAGACGTGCGGAAGGGCGTTGTCGTGGAGCAAGATGGGTCCCCTTCTGTTGACTAGTGCTGGCTGCTGCTGACCCAATTTTCAGTACATTTTGTTGATTTCCCACAATAGGACTCTGCTGTGATGGTTTTGCACGGTTGCAGACAGTTACACTGACAATTTCTGTCTACCATTCAAATTGAGTAGCATCCACTTTTTGAACTTTTTGGATTTTCCAATACGTTTTAAACCATCAAAAAGCGCATGGAAGCTGACACCCAGCGCTTCCGCCATCTCACGCACCGTTGTGCGTACCAGGATCCTCAAATTTTCGTCCTTCTTCGAGGCTAAAATCTCCGGTACAAATTTTCGCAAAACAACGTCAAACAGTGCGTTCATTAACACTATCCTTGCCAAATGCCTGGTTCAATTTGAATTCAATTTTAAATTGACCGAAAATTGCTTAACGACATCATATAGGTAATGAGCTGAAAAAATGCTAACAATGAAAAAGAAAAGATGAAAAAAATTAACAGCATCAATCTATAGAGTAAATATCACTGGAGTTTCATTCCAACACCAAACCGTTATTTTTAACACCTAGACACGTGTATCGATCACCAAGTGATCATCTTCAAGAAGGAGATTAAACTAAATATACATACAATGTTACCCTTATTTATACTATAGATACCTTTGCTATATACCTTCGTCTTAATTGTCTTAATTTTACAATGTTGACTTATCTACTAGCCTTAAATTAATTTTACAATGTGGCCTTATGTAATAGTCAGGTAAATTTGATAATTAAAATATTATTTCAACAAGCGTTATTCATAACCATCGTTATTCATAATATTATCATGTTTACTTATTTCTACACTCTCGTAAGCATCTAGATACCTGTTGGTTTTAATTTGTCTAACTAATCTTAATGAACTAAAGTCTATGGAATGGTTTTGTAGCAAAATATAATGGGCGATTGCTGATTTTTCTGGTCTTCCATATTTTAGGTATGCTACGTGTTCCTTATCTCTTATTTTAATAGATCTTTAAGGCTGTTCATAATATTTTGCATCGCTGTCCTTACATTTCATTTCGTAAATTTATATACTTTTCCGAATTCTCGACTTTGTCCTTTGGATTTCCTAAAAGGCTCTGTAGTGTATGACTTGTTTAAAAAACCACTTTCATACCTAGTTTCTTGAAAATCTTTCCAAAGTTCTTCGTGTATTGGTGGTATGGCACTGAGATATATTTATATTGGTTTTCGTCGTTTCTAAAAGTCGCGATTTCGTTCATTCTTAACCTCAATTTTTTCTTCCTCATAATATCATCTACAATAGCCCTCGAGAATTCAATACTGACTGTTATTTCGTGTATTGTCCGTTTTTCTTTTGTGAACCTCTCATGTGTAAGATGAAAAGTGAAAAGATAATGCACTAGAAAATTCAGCCCAGGACGTTTGTGCTGTCCACGGTGATGTGAACTGTCAGGAATATACCTGTAAGTGCTTGTTTCCCTCCTAAATATATCGTATTCTAGCCTTTCACATGGGCACCTCAGCAAAGGTGCAAAAGTCAAAAGAAAGTCAAAACCTTTCATTCCCAGAAAGCAAAAGTTTTTACGAAATCGGTGAATTCTGTCAATTAATCTTGATCTTGTAGTTTTGAGTTTTTTCATGTATTACTTTTCTCTTCACTTTTCCGAAAATTATATGATGTGCCTACTTTAGCTTAGGTCTTGGTCACTCATACCCGTGCCTTTTCCATCATCAAAATTATTTAGAGGGTCTCAATCCCAGCGGTAAGGAATATCCACTGGTAGATCTTTTAACGTTTTAACATTTTTTTATAAGTAGTTCAATTATTGATGTCATTCCTGATGTCATGATCTTATTGATAAGGGTGCATCTGTAAGTAGAGTTGTTTACTTTGACACTTCTAGGTTTCCTGTTAAGGGTTTATTACGTTGGTTTTCCAGCTGGTAGATCTTGAGCTCGTTTTGAATTGTAAACATTCTCCAGTTTTAATTATTTCTCTGGTCTTAAAGTTATTGATGATATTTTCTCAAACGATTGACCAAAGACTCACTCTTGGTTATTGGGCTCTTGAGAAGGCAATGCACTAATTATTTCCAATAAATTGTTTCTAAATTTCCTTTTTTATGTTGGGTTAGGTTAGGTCTAAAGTGCGTGGGTCTATTCGACCCTCCACCGCAACCCGCAAGGGTTTATTGTGGCTCACACTTATTCGCACTCGACCAAATAAACCCAACTTCTTAACGAAGCCGATTAGTTTGTAAGGTTTGTGGTGTTTGAGGTCAGATGGTAAGAGTACGGCTCTGCCGAACTCTAAAAACCTAATTCGGTCCCCAGCGGGGCAGGCATAAAGTATGTGCTCTGCTATTTCATCATTTTCCAAACAGGGGTGACACACACTGTCTTCCGACAGTCCGAGTCTCTGCATATGATGATCCAAATGACAGTGACCTGTAAGAAGGCCTGTTAGACACCGTAGCTCATCCTTACTGTAGTCCAAACACTGTTTGGTATCAAGCTTCGAAGGGTGAATGAACGCTTTGGACTGAGCCGATCCTGGAAGATTCTGCCAGAAGTCCATAAATCTTCTTGGCATCCAGGTTTTCAATCTGTGTTTGGCATATCCTAAAGCGATGCTAATGATAGGTTCTGGTCCAATGAAGCTGCTTGCAGCACCCTCCTTTGCAAGGGAATCAGCAGCCTCATTGCCTTCCAGGCCAGGAGTCCAGACCAGAGACAAAATGTTTTGGCAATTTGCTACCAATTTAGACGTTGCTCGGTAGGAGCCAAGAGCTTCCAACGCTGCTTGGCACTCGAGAATATTTTTATTGACTTGTGTGTGAGGTTTGATTCTTTCAATCTCTCCGCATACAATTCAATAGCGTACATTTCCGCTTGAAATATAGTCGCACAGATTCCTAAGCAGCTTGATATCTCTGTCCTAGGTCCATCTGTGAACCAACAACTATCTGCTCTTAATATTTCCTTCTCTCGCAGAATTCAGTCCTCTCCACTCGGGAACAGTTCTTTATAAGGCAGTTCGTAGTTGACAGTTGAAAGCATAAAGTCAGAGATCAGAGTTTCCAGAATGCTGTGGCTTCCAGTGTCAACCAACATTCTGTTGCACTCTGCATTGAAATGATTTGTGCAATTAGCAATGTGAACAAGTCTATATGCAGTCCATCTAGCCTCTCTCACCAAAAAAATGTGGAGAGGAGGTAGATCTAGAAGAATCTCCTTGGCCGCTGACGGTGTGGTACTGATGGCACCACTGATGGCCAGACAAGCCTGTCTCTGTAAGGCAGTATCTTTTTTTATGTAACTATCAAGTGTACCTATCAATGTTAAGATCTTTTTTATTTGGGTGATAACGGTATTGACTACTCTCTTCGTGCTCAGAATAGTTCAATACTTATTTTCAGGAAATATATGGTTCAGTTAAAATAAAATAATCAATAATTTCAATTTTTTTACAGATAGAGAACTTTTCGAAAATCCACCACACATTTTCGCAATTGCGGATGCCTCCCACAAGGTTATGAAACAACAGGGACGAGACACTTGCATAGTAATAAGTGGAGAATCTGGATCCGGAAAAACCGAAGCTTCCAAAATTATTATGAAATACATTGCTGCTGTTACGAATCAAGGTGAGAAACACTCGGTATAATTTGGATATTAAACCTTATTTTTGCGAAATATATTGCAAAATAATTTTTTTGACTCAAATTACATGTCCAAATTTGATAGTTAGAAATTGGAACCTCTGGCGTAAAATGAATCTACTGATAACACTTTTCCCACGCCAGAACAAAAATACTGTCTCCCGACACGCGTTACGCTAATCAAATTAGCATCATCAGAAGATGAGTAAAACTAAATTCCACTGGTATAATAATGTTTTCATATGCATTTGGGCAAATCATTATGGTTCATCAAATTTATTCCTAGTATTTTGTTTTTGTTCCTAATGTTTACTACTACCTGATTGATACCTACTCTTTACTTGTTTTCTACTTATAATTACATTGAAGTGTAAACAAAAGGCTGTTGGGAATGGGACTTTTGTCGCCGTTTATAGATCTCATTCCACATTTTCGATTCCGAAGGCATCTGAAAACTTGGTGTCCTGCACCAGCTTCAACAATTTCAAGCATTTCTCACTTATTCTGTTGCCATTCTCTATGGCATGTTTGAGTGACACTAGACTTTTCTGGGCTATACAACTAAAGAAGTGTTCCTTGTAGCGAGCTACTATAGTCCGCTTAGTTTGTCCAACATGCTTTTCGTCACAATCTCCTCAGCTTATTTCGTAAATTCAAGATTTCGCTATACAATAACTTTTCAGGCGTTTTTACTCGGTAAAAAAATATGTGTAATAGCTATTTTCATAAACTATACCTCACGATTTGATCTCTACAAACTTTTTTGAAAAATATATCACGATATCTTTCGCTAACACAGTTACTTCATCAACAGTGATCTTCAAAAAGATGTGTCACATTTAATTTTTTTAATCTGTCAATTCCACTTCAAAATAAAGTATTCATATATAATTTCATTATCCCTAATTTCAATTTTTTGAGTTGACCCGTTAAAAAAATAAAAGGGAGGGAACTGAAGAAATGCACTGTATACATTAAACACCAGCAATAACTTTAATGTGACTTAAATTAAACGCATGAGCTGTAAATAATACTGTTTGTTGGTAACTAGGTGATTCGGCGTCACCTGACACGGCCACTTCACAGCAAATGCGATAACATGAAAGTAGTTTAACTCTTTGAGAGGTAAAAAATTTTACCAATTAAAACACCATAGTGGAGCAACAAAAAAGTATGCGTAACAAACATAAAGGTAACTTTTTTTCCAAAATTGCATCGATTGTTTTTGACTTATGGGATGGTACAAATAAGGTACCACCAAGCCATCCAGTAAGAAAAATTTTNTTTCATTTTTTTTGCGACTCTATGTGATATGAACCGAGTCCTGAATTTTTGATAAATATTCAAATTTGAATTCGAATAATCTTATCAATACTTGTACATGTGTAAATTGTGTATCAGTCCTATCTTTATTTTTTTTTTAATTTTCGAGAATTTCAGCGTTCAATCACAAGACGGTGATCAGAATCAGAATTGAAATGAGGTTGATAAATATATTATCAATTATAAGAGAGAAAAAAGTTTAAAATAAATAAGTTGACACTTGAAACTTTGTAGGTACTTATAAAATGATTTTGCAAAATATGATTTATTTTTAGTCAAAAAATGACGGACTCTTTGGGAATTGTCTAAATCATTTCTCAGATGGAAAAAGAAAGTACCAACATATAACAAAAACTCAAAATAACCGTAATGAGTTACATAGAATAATCCTTATTTACCACTATTTTTGTTATAGCAAATATTTCAGAACTGAGTCGTTTTAAATGTCCTACTTTAATAATAATATTCAACAATAACAGATGGCATTAGAAAACATTATTTTATGAACAAAGATGGTGCAGAAATGTTTTAAAATATAACTTTGAAATTATGATTTTCTTTCAGACCTTTTTTCTTAATTTCGAATAACGACATTCTCATTATATTTATTGATCATTTAACGTTGACCTGTGAATCTCTTCTCTCTATTTTCGAGGGAATTATTTTAATTATTGGTAAAACAATAATAATAAGAAACAATCAATATTTACTTGAATCTTGATTGTGACATATGCTTCGAAAAGTTTTGTCTACTTGCTACCAGAATTTTAAGTGACAAGGAAAAAAAAGTAATGCTTTTGCAGTTTATGTCTTTCGAAAAAAACTTGTTAAACAATGTGTACTTCAGTTTTTTTTCGTCGTCACTTGATTTGTTCATACTCCCAATTAAATAGAATGACATCAGACTGTCTATAAATCTGCAGTTTTGTAGGTGATCTCAACAAAACAGCAAGCAGATCTTATATTAGTCATTCATACTCTGAAAACATTGTTTGTATCTACTCCTTCAAAAACGAAAACAAATTTATTACTATCGGATTAGTGCATGGCGTGTTTTAATATATAAATAGATCGTTGTCAAAAATGTATCCTACAAATAAGCCGCCTACTACTATTCGAATTGGAATTAAATAATTTCTTACCTTCATAACATTTTTTGTCAATTAGACAGCACTGTTCTCTAGCACAAAATCATAATTGATAATCCGACTTGGCAGTGTTATCATCCCCTAGGCCGGCAAGTATTTATCTAGTTATACTCTTGCGCTCCGAAGAAACATGCGAAATAAAACGTTGGATGAATATCAATATCATTTTTGGTTGAACCAGAATTAACGTATCATCAGCATACATTGTGTAGTTAACTAAATTCTCAAAACCTCCACTGAATTTATTTACGTATAGCAAGAATAAAGCGGGTCCTATAATGGAATTTTGTGGAACTTCTTAACCAATTTCTACCTCATTAGAGTTGATTATTTTCATATAGGAAATACTTTCATATTTTTTGTGCTCATCCTACTCTTCCACATAAACGCATTTCTAATGAAAGAGATCCTAAATAGTTCAAGGTGTACTGAGTTGAACCTCTAAACAATGAGCAGTCACAGTCCGTCGCGTATTTCTGATGTGTACCGCTCTTGGTGGAATCAAATGTGCCAAGCCACTTGAACACCTCCCTTGAAAGTATCTATAAAGGAGGGACAAATCTCCCAATTTTTTTTTCGGTGTTCCAGACTATCAAGGTTGCAAGTGATGTTTGAGTCTCCAATCAGGCGGATGGCTCTTTTCTGGATGGAATCCAGCAGCTTCAGAGTATGTTTAGCGGCGGGGCTCCATACATGAGAACAGTACTCCAGAGAAGGTCTGATCTGAGCTTTATAAAGCATCAAAAGTTACCGGAGTGTGTACGGTTTTCTGGTTCGGAACAGTGTTCCAAGCTTTTGAGAAGCAGCCTTTACAATGCCAGCGACATGATTGTGCCAAGACATATTGGTGCCCATTTCAACCCCCAACAAAATTGTCGAAGCATTGTCTGTCCTGTATATTTGTTCCTGTATATCCGGTTCGAAGACATATATCTTTTTGGAGAAAACCGATGCCTGAGTTTTCGTGGCACTGAATTGAATCTGGTTACTTTCACCCCAATTCGAAATCATTTCTAGATATTCATTAAGATATGCAATCTCCTGCTGCTGGTGAAGATATGCATCCGCAGTGGATGTCCTGGAATCCAAATAAAATGACGAGAAAAGTGTGCTATCATCAGCAAAGCAATATATTGGATTCTTGTTTTTTTGCAATAAGTCTTTGATATACAATAAAAAGGGTTCGAGACAATATTGATCCCTGGGGAACACTAGCGTTGAGAGAGTCATACGCAAAAATGATCCGAGAAGACATAGCATTGAAGTTTGGCCAGCAAACCCTCATGCCTCAAAACTCTCCATTAAGTTTTTACAATAGTTTTGTGTCATCGACACAATTGAAAGCCTTGCTGAGGGAGCTCACAGAATATCCCAATAGGGTACTCGCCTCTTTTCAACGATTCAAACAATTTTTCATAGAAGGAAACAATTTCAATTGCTGTCATCGTTGACCTATTATTACTGAAATCTTGTTGGTCTTTAGCGTGTTTCTATGTCTTTACAAGACATATGAAAAGTATGTCCATTCAACCGAATTCTAAGCGAAAAGGGTTCAGTAACAGATCTGTAGTTCTCATGCCTATCATCTTTTTTATAAATTGAAACTACCTTACTTCACTTCAAATTACCAAAAAAAAAAATGTACAATATCGATCAGGTTTTAATAATTGTTGACAAAAATTGTTTAAGTAAACAAAGGAAATGTATCATCAGGTACAGAGGAGTGCTTGTTTGTCAGTTTTTTATTAATGAAATTGAAAAATTCCTCTCTAGTGAATGGATAAAGAAAAAACTTATTTTGTTCACAAATCCTATTCTGTGAATAAAATTCTACTAGTGCTTCTTTTGATGAAGTTTGAAAAAGTTGTTGAAAGTGCCAGGGTGACATCAATTTTTTATATGCATTATGGTCCAGAAGACTTAGTAATTCCTCCGTTGTGTTGTATACAATATTCACCATGAAACGAGGCTCTCAAAGATGATTTGTTTGTTCTTTGTTATTATCTGGTTACCTGCTTCCAGTGAAAGCGGCAGAGAGAGACAAAAGACTAATATTGTTCGGTGTCGAAGCTTACTGTTGCAAAGGATCGCCTTTGAGAGCCTCGTTTATCTCTGGTATTCGTAGTTTGAGTCTACTGTCGATCACATAGATGGCGACTTTGTAAGGGGAGATGTCATCACGTTTTCCCACCGTTATCAAATGTTACATCGCATTACACTGAACGAAATTTTTGATATTTCAGATCATTTTCGAAATCCCAGTGAGTACCTACATGATTTGAAGGTTTTTGAAATAAATGTTTGTTCTAAAACTTATCACGTTTCATTTGTGGTGTCTCAGCTCATTTATAAATATAGGAAAGCAAAAACTCTCACAATTGCGAACTAACAAAAGTTAACGTTTTCAAGCAATTTTTATATATGTGTACTAATACCGCACTGAAGCAATAATGAAATGACATGGGCAACTGAAACATATTAAATTCTTTTTTAAGCAATATTTGAACACTGAGATTTGATTTTCTGTTATGTTGTTTTTCAAATTCACAATGGTGGTGTCAGGAGTGGGATATTTATATATGTTTAGTCACAAATAGTAAAAAGACAGCATAACTGAGTTCAAAGTACAAGTTTCTGCAAAATTTTTTAATGGGTAACTATTTCAGGTGCCCTAATCATTGCGACGACCACTTGAAATGTCTAACAATATAATTATGTATTTCAGGAGGACAAAGGGAAATAGAAAGAGTGAAGAATGTTTTAATCCAGTCAAACTCCGTACTAGAAGCTTTTGGTAATGCAAAAACCAATAGAAACGATAATTCCTCCAGATTCGGAAAATACATGGATATAAATTTTGACTTTAAGGGTGATCCTATTGGTGGCCATATCAACAAATACTTATTAGAGAAATCGAGAGTGATTCACCAGCAACCAGGAGAAAGAAATTTCCATTGTTTTTATCAGGTCAGTATAATGAGAATCATCATTTACTCATTTACCAGTACTTGTTTCAACTAAACCAAAATATAAACATATTTATGTAACATACTCAATATTTATCCATAACTGTATTACCTAAACCTTTGTCAATTTCAATCCCAAAGATATAGTTCTTAGTGACAATAACATTTAGTGCACTCTTGCCTATTCTATGAAATAGATCTACTATTTTATTAGAACTAGATGCTATTTTGTAGTGTGGAATTCCAAATGGAAATAAAAATCTTTCAAATGGTTTTTTCTAGTCAGAACAGAAGTGATTCTGGAAAGCTCTCTAGAAAGTAGTTCAGGTCTTTGTAATCCATATGCTTTCATTCACCTAAACCCTAAACAATAAAAAACCATTTGATATTTTACACTACACAGAATACAGCTTTTTTTCTTTTCTTTAATTTTGGTTCAAAGTAATTTGAATACCAAAATTTGCGTTTTTATGATTCGTTAGTTTCATGAAGTTAAACTTGGTTTAAACAAGTTTGAAAAATATTCTGTCAATTGTTAATATCTGCTGTGCAGACCAAAACATAGTAAGAACATTTGTTATGGAGTATTTTCCAAGGAATATTTCTAAAGTTATGTAATTACCCTGCTTCAAAAAAACAAATGAATAAATGCATTACATTCTGATTACTCTGAAGTAGAAAAAAAATAATGCATAGATAAAACTAAATCCCCGAGTGACATTTAATGTTTTTCCCCACAGTCGACAAAGATTTCAAATGTTGTACTTAATAAACCTAGCTGATAATTAAATAGGTACTAAAAAATAGACAATATATAACTTTTTATATACAAGAGAGTAGAATTGAACCACAAACTCGGTAGTTATAAATTCATGTGGGATTACTCAGATTGATAAAGCCAGTTAACATATACATTCATAAGAATTCATAAAAAGGAATCACTCCCTGAAATCAAAGTCATCACTTATAATACATATACCCTGTATATCGAAATATATGATTAGTGGTTATTGTAGATTACTCAACTATGCTTTATTTCTGCAGCTGCTTGTTGGGGCAAACGAAGACTTACTGAAAAGACTGAATTTATCACGTGATTCCAATCAATACTACTACGTGAAACAGGGAAACGCTTCCAAAGTAGATACTTTAAACGACCGCAACGATTACCGCGATGTCACTTCATCTTTAGATACTCTCCAGTTCAGAAAGGAAGACCATGACACATTATGGAGGGTGGTCGCTGCAATATTACATTTAGGCAACATAGAATTCGTCAATGACGAAGAAAAACTCGTACTAAAGAAATCCAAATGCGTTGACTATGTGGCTGATCTACTTCAGGTGAGGAAAAACGAATTGGAAACTGCCTTATGCGAACGAGTAATTGCAGCGAGGGGCGATATTATGCGAAAGGAACATACCGAAACAGAAGCCTCTTTTGGTCGAGATGCATTTGCGAAAGCAGTGTATGACAGATTGTTCACTTGGATAGTTGATAAAATCAACAAGGCGATTTCAGTGGATCAAAGTAGTCAAAGGTCGTATTACAAGAGTTCTCTGATAGGTGTTTTGGATATTTATGGTTTTGAGATTTTTGATAACAATAGCTTTGAACAGTTCTGCATAAATTATTGCAATGAAAAACTGCAACAGCTATTTATTGGTGAGTTACTTGTTAGCCTTTTGAATTTTCCTATCCCATAAATCCTATTCATTATCTTGCCTCGACTTGTTTATAAAAAAAATTCGGCTCCTCTTCGGGCGCCAAAAATTGGTAAAGAAATGGTCAGGAGTTTATTGTGAATTGATTAATGAATTGTTGTTTAGTTTTTGGTAACGATGTTATATATAGATTTTGTCATTCTCAAATTGAATTTTTCGAGCATTTGTCTATACAAATTCACACGCGCCTTTTTTTGAGAGTCACGTCGATCGAATTGTACGGAATATATCGGTACAAAGTCAAATGTCATGTACTGCAATGTGCAATATGACATCTAGATCATAGTATCGGAAGGAAGATTCCCACATTTTTTTTGTATAAAGATGGAGAAGTAGAAAGCCAAAACCCATCTTTCCCAGAAATTAATCCCTCCTAAAACTATACCCCTTTCAATTCAACCAATATTCCTATAGCTGGGATTAAATCAAATAAGCGAATGTATATCATTACATACTGTCATCGATGACATGAGTAGATTAAACTCTTTCATGATATATGGTCGTAATTGTAAGAAAGGATTGAGTGATTTATTTTGTAATGGTAATCAGATTGGTTCTTGAGAGGCAATAAGACAAGTGTCTTATTCTGTAACTCGATTTCCACCATTGAGGATGACAGTGTTCCATGTAAGGGAAACATTACGTTTTTTATATACGATACTGTGTAGCAATCCTGTGAATGATATCTGACTCGATTCCATAATGAATATTTGGAGTACTAACTGAATAGGAAATGTTTTTTTTAAATTCAATGTTCATATAAAAGTAGTTGTTTGGAAAGTATTTTCTCAATGTTTATATGAAAGTAGTTGTTTTGAGAGAGCTTTTTCTTCCAGTTTATGTTTCATAGTTACTTCTTCGTATGTTCTACACATCTTTGTGAACAGTTAGATCATTTGGAAATCCATTGCTTTCTTACTTTCTTTGGAAGAGTCCCACATTTTTTCTGTATAAAGATGGATAAATGGAAAGCCAGAATCTTCCTTTCCTAAAAATTAATTTCTCATAAAAATATACCCCTTTCGATTTATTCAATTTTATTTCGCTGAAAGCAATTAAATACCAACTCGGGTAATTTAACTGATTTTTCGATTTTAG
Source organism: Leptinotarsa decemlineata (assembly GCF_000500325.1). Lineage (NCBI taxonomy): Eukaryota > Metazoa > Arthropoda > Insecta > Coleoptera > Chrysomelidae > Leptinotarsa > Leptinotarsa decemlineata. The sequence continues at coordinate 87,761 of NW_019292177.1, read as the reverse complement.
AACTTGTACTGAAGCAAGAACAGGAGGAATATAATCGAGAAGGGATTGCATGGACAAATATTGAGTATTTCAACAATCAGATAATTTGTGACTTGGTGGAAGCACCACACCAAGGAATCATTTCTATAATGGACGATGCTTGCAAAATGACGGCGGAGAAAGTAACGGACGAAATGTTATTAGAAGCTATGGATAAGAAACTAAAAGGGCACAAGCATTATATGTCACGTCAGGTGAAACCTTCAGAAAAGACCCTGAGACACAAAACAGATTTTAGAGTTACACACTACGCGGGGGATGTAACATACTGCATTATAGGCTTTCTGGATAAAAACAAGGATACCCTGTTTCAAGATTTCAAGAGACTTCTTTTCAATTCCAAGGACAGCAATATAAAGGAAATGTGGCCAGAAGGCTCACAACATATTTCAGAGGTAAGTACAATTGTAAACTTTACATTTTCAGTCATCGCTTGATGATACTAACTGGTTTAGAGAAATACGCGTTGAGAGACAATATTTTTCATTTCATTCTTCATTTCCTCTGAATCGGAGTTACTGCGAAGTTCATCATACCGTGTTAGGAATCACACGTTAAAAGGTAAGACCTCGTTAGTCCTTAGCTTGCACAAGTTTCTCAACATCTGAGAGTTGTCGTTCGTATGGGGTTGACAGCTGATTAACCGAAAAACAGATTTTTTTTTTAAACAGATCTTCGGAAAGCAAACATCCAGTTTTCTCCGCAAGAAGCTTGAAAGAATTTGAGATGTATTACTATGAGCTTCCAACGTTCCTTGATCTCACTCACATAGAATATCAAGATAGGAAATTGCATAATTGTATATCGTAAGCGAATGATGTTTCTTTTGAGTTAACATAAAGGATCTCTAGTTTTCAAATTGTACATCTTTGATATACAGTGCATTTCTTTAATGTCCTCCCCTTTTATTTTTTGAACGGGTCAACTCAAAAAATTTAAATTTGGGATAATGAAATTAATGCATGAATACTTTATTTTGAAGTGAAATTGACAGATGAAACTTTCAAGATGGCGACTGGGCGCCTTCTGGGAAAAAAGAACAAATGGAAAGGGGGGTCTTGTGACACATAATTTTGAGGCTCCTGAGGAATACTTCACAACCCCAGAATATGAAGTCAATATCTTCACCTACTACAAAATGGCGGAACATTTATTAATTTCCTGAAGACAAACACATTAATATCTATATTTCTAGAAATATTCCTTTTTATCTGCCATATGGCAATTCCAACAACCCTATAAGGTTTGTTAAGTTATTTTTTGTTTATAAAAACGACAAAAAATGTCAGTACGACAATGAACATCATTGTTCAGTTGGAATATTCTCATTTAGTTTTACTAGTAGAAAGGTACCACGTCAACAATCTCTAAAATGGTCAATTCTCGTCTCGATTTTTATTTACGGTGCGACACGCAACTTTCACGAGACCTATAGGATTTTCAATGAACGTTTTCCGAATCGTCCTATCTGTAGAAAATATTTGAGGGAACTTGTATCCGAATTCACAACTACCTGTAGTGTACATAACAAAAAGCCCCCTAGGTCATCTGTCCATTCCGGAAGAACAGCAAGTGCAAATAATTGGTGAGATGATATTAAATCCTTAACAGTCTACTTATTCCGTCGCGAATGTTTGTGAGGTGTCTCCTTCTACTGTGTGGAGACTTTTGAAGAGAAATAGGTATCATCCATACAAAATTAAAATGGTACACCAATTAACTGAAGATGACCCAGATCGAAGAACAGAATTCTGCAAAATCATGACGGAAACTATTGCAAGGTATCCTACCTATCTCCACAATATTCGTTTTAGTGACGGCAATGTTCACAGACAAAATTGCCGTTATTGGAGTGACACCAACTCTCACGTTTTCCGGAAAACACATACCCAATATCCAGAAAAAACTAACGTTTGGGCAGGAATATTGGGAAACCATATTATAGGACCTCTATTTATTGATCAAAATTTAACACCAGAACTGTATTTGAATATGCTGGAAACTACTGTTGATCCTCTCATCACTGAAATCGTCGAAGCGGAATCCTAATGAATAAGATGGAGCACCATCACATTACTNTAAGGAATTAACGATGTCACAATTAGACAAGTAAGAAACTATTTGGATACTACTTTTCCCGGTCGTTGGATTGACCGTCGAGGTCCTACAGAACGGCCAGCCCGCTCGCCAGATTTGACACCTTTGGACTTTTTTCAAAAGGTGTACGAAACTGAACCTGCTTCAATATTGGATATATGACAGAAAATAATAAATATTTGTAGAGACATTGACGTTTCTGTGTTCGAAAATGTTCGGCGTGACATATCGGATAGGCTATTCATATGTCAAGAAGTTCAAGGCAACCATTTCGAGCATCTTCTGAACTGACCTCATATTATGTAGTTAAATGTCAATGTATTCAGGCAATTATTAAAAGTTCCGCCATTTCGTAGAAGTTGAAGATATCGACATTATATTCTAGGGTTGTGGAGCATTTGTCAGGAGCTTCAAAAAGATGTGTCACAAGACCCCCCTTTCTATTTAATTTTTCTCTCAGATGGCGCCTAGTCGCCATCTTGAAAGTTTTATCTGTCAATTTTACTTCAAAATGAAGTATTCATGCATTAATTTCATTATCCCAAATTTAAATTTTTGGAGTTGACCCTTTCAAAAAATAAAAAGGGGGGGAGCAATAAAGAAATGCACTGTATAGCTGGTGTAGCCCAAACATAAATCCTGCACCGATTGCTTGTTCATACTGTTTGCACATGATTTCAAACTTTAAGAAAATATAATTACCAACCGACTTAAAACTCTCTCAAGATTTTGAAAATATAAACTCTTGGTGCACTTCAAGTTGCATTTTATTGAATGTTAAAAATCGGTTTTGTATAGAATTTTCCAAATCTTCCACTCTCAAACTATAGCTCTATTTAACTAGCACTACATCACTAGTGAGAATCAACGAAATTCGTGACTCGGTCAAATCTCGATTTTGAGCTTACATTTCAATTCCAAATTGACAAAGTAACTTCTAAAGCTTGAAATGCTCGCCTTCATTAACTGATCATCAATTAATTTCACTTACAATACTTCAAAATTGCTCTATTTCTCATTGGTTTGATCAATTATTGAATATTGTTGCTTCATCTGGAATACCTATTACGACTCATATATCGATCAAATAGAGAGTATTTAAAACAAGTAGGTAATATGTATTATGCCTCCAGAATGGGTTTCACATGCATAGATTGTCATGTTGTTGAATGTTTCTATTCTAAATGATATGAGATCGACATCTTGTATGGGTTTTTTATGTATCAAATAATATTGGCTGTTCAGCATTACTGGAAAAAATCGATTTCAGTGTAGCAAAACGCTGTAGAAATCATTTGAGAAACTGTTAGGAAAATATTAAAATCACCCACAGATGTGTATTTCGAATATAAATCAGGAGAAAGCTCCCTTTGAAAACAACTACTTTCCTATACTGGAATTGAAATATATATTGAATTCTTTTTATCTCATTGAACACAGACCACGTTCACACGAGAATATTACATCTGATGTTATAAGGATCAATGGCTACAAATGTAGCCAACTTAACACATCTGACTGTGAAGTTGACATATGCACTGTCAGAAACGGTTTTCCAATAAAATGGAAAACTTGCCTTTTGAAATGACAGGAATACTTCATTTCAGGGAAAAAATAAAAAATCATCTGCCTTGGAATTCATATTCTATTTTTTGTTAAATGATAAGTTATTGCATATGTTTATCATTTTTCAAGTGACCATTTGTTGCATAGGTTCTACTGAATGGGAAAATATTTGGTTAACCTGAATCTTTTCCACTCTAATTTTATCCACTACTCACCTTTTACTTATCAAGTCAAGCAAACAGGAGGTCTTATCTTATCCCGTTTAATCAGACATTATTTCAAAATAAAATTTGCTTTCTAACAGATTAGGGAATTTTTTTGTCAGTAAATTATCATACCATTCAAAGTAGGTGTTCAGGTAACTGAATGAATCATGTTTTAAAAAGCTAATCCTCTTTCCAAATGGTTTGGGGTTTTAAAATCACTCTGATAACACGAAGAAAATGATGTTTACAGTTTTTAATGTTGCTTCTAGTAACATCGGTTGTTAGACATTCTCCTGCAAGATGCCGTGTAAACCCGGACACTGTTTCATAAATAGAAAACATAGCATTGTGTTGCTCTGTTTGCTGTGGTTTTTGTCTGACACATAAATAACTCTCGCACGTCAATAGTTTATCTTTTTACCCTGGGGCTATTAGCTCTTACTTTTACATTATATTGAATGGGATTAGTGATACCTTGCAGGGAAGGTTTCGGTCTTTGTATAAGGTTAGGTTAGGTCCAAAGTGAGTGGGTCCAGACCTTTCACCGACCTTTTAAGTATTACTTCTCTCTTCACTTTTCCGAAAATTATATGATGCGTCTACTTCAGCTTAGATCTTGGTCACTTATATCCGTGCTTTTTCCATCATCAAAATTATTTAAAAGGCCTCAATCCAAGTGGTAAGGAATATCCACTGGTAGATCTTTTAACGTTTTAACATTTTTTCGTAAGTAGTTCAATTGATGTCATTCCTAATGTCATGATCTTATTGATAAGGGTGCATCTGTAAGTAAAGTTGTTTACTTTGACACTTCTAGGTTTCCTGTTAAGGGTTTATCACGTTGGTTTTCTAGCTGGTAGATCTTGAGCTCGTTTTGAATTTTAAACATTCTCCAGTTTTAATTATTTCTCTGGTCTGAAAGTTATTGATGATATTTTCTCAAACAATTGACCAAAGACTCACTCTTGGTTAATATTGGGATCTTGAGAAGGCAATGTAGTAATTATTTCCACTAAATTGTTTCCAGATTTTCTTTTTTATGTTGGGTTAGGTTAGGTCCAAAGTGCGTGCGTCTATTCGACCCTCCACCGTAACCCGCAAGGGTTTATTGTGGTTCACACCTATTCACACTCGACCAAATAAACCCAGCTTCTTAACGAGGCCAATTAGTTTGTATGGTGAGTGGTCTTTCAGCACAGATGGTAAGAGTACGGCTCTGCCGAACTCTTAAAACCTGACTCGGTCCCCAGCCGGGCAGACACATGCTGTTTTATCATTTTCCAAACAGAGGCGACACACCGCCTTCTGACAGTCCGAGTCTCTGTATATGATGATTCAAATGACAGTGACATGTAAGAAGGCCTGTTAGACATTGTAGTTCATCCCTAATGTAGTCTAACAACTGTTGGTATCAAGCTTCGAAAGGTGAATGAACGCCGTGGAGTGAGCCAATCTTGGAAGATTCTGCCAGAACTTCATAAATCTTTTTGCCATTCAGGTGTAAGAGGAGTTGCCCTAGATTTAATGAAATCCTACCTGGAAAATAGAGGGCAACGTGTCAGTGTTGGAAACACTCTCAGTCAGTTGGCAACCATTAGGCAGGGTGTCCCACAGGGATCAATCCTTGGACCTATACTATTTTTGATATATGCAAATGACCTGATGAAATATTTTCAAGGATTGTCAACTATTCTCTCCAACTGAAAGTTATTAATAATATTTTCTCAAACAATTGACCAAAGACTCACTCTTGGTTAATATTGGGCTCTTGAGAAGGCAATGTACTAATTATTTGCACTGAATTGTTTCCAGATTTTCTTTTTTATGTTGGGTTGGGTTAGGTCCAAATTGCGTGGGTCTATTCGACCGTAACGTATTTTCGATAGTTAGGGGACTAAACAAGAGAGACATGCAAAGTATAAACACACCTATTGAAAGCAAAATAATATCAAGGTTAGGGTTAGCTTAGGTCCAAAGTGAGTAGGTCAGGTCTATTCGACCCTCCACCGCAACCCGCAAGGATTTATTGTGGCTCACATCTATTCACACTCGACCAAATAAACCCAGCTTCTTAACGAAGCCGATCAGTTTGTATGGTGAGTGGTCTTTCAGCACAGATGGTAAGAGTACGGCACTGCCGAAGTCTTAAAACCTGACTCGGTCCTCAGCGGGGCAGACACAAAGTATGTGCTCTGCTGTTTTATCAGTTTCCAAACAGAGGCGACACACCGCCTTCCGACAGTCCGAGCTTCTGTATATGATGATTCAAATGACAGTAACCCGTAAGAAGGCCTGTTAGACATTGTAGTTCATTCCTAATGTAGTCTAACAACTGTTTGGTATCAAGCTTCGAAAGGTAAATGAACGCCGTGGAGTGAGCCAATCTTGGAAGATTCTGCCAGAACTTCATAAATCTTTTTGCCATTCAGGTGTTCAATTTTTGTTTGGCAAAGCCTAAAGCGTTGCCAATGACAGGTTCTGGTCCGATGAAATTGCTTGCAGGAACCTCCTTTGCAAGGTAGTCAGCAGCCTCATTGCCTTCTAGGCCAGTATGGCCAGGAATCCAGACCAGAGACAATCTGTTGAGTCTTCCTATCGAGGAGAGTTGTTTTTGGCAATTTGCTACCAATTTAGACGTTTCTCGGTAGAAGCCAAGAGCTTCCAACGCCGCTTGACTGTCCGAGAATATTTTTATTGACTTGTGTATGAGGTTGGATTCTTCCAATCTCTCCGCACACAATTAAATAGCGTCAATTTCCGCTTGAAATACCTTCGCATAGGTTCCTAGGCAGGTTGATATCTCTGTCCTGGGTTTGTGACTGAAAATACCTGCACCAGTCCTCTCTACTCGGGAATAGTACTTTATAAGGCAGTTCCTAGTTGACAGTTGGAGGCATAAAGTTAGAGGGCATTTCCAGAATGCTGTGACTTCCAGTGTCAACCAAAAGTCTGTTAAACTCTGCATTAAATTGATTTGTGCAATTGGCAATTTGCACAAGTCTTTATACAGTCCATCTAGCCTCTCTCTCCAGAAAAATGTGGAGAGAAAGTAGATCTAGGAGAATCTCCATGGCCTCTGACGGTGTGGTACTGATGGCACCACTTATGGCTAGACGAGCATGTCTCTGTAAGCCAGAGAGCTTCACCTGAGCCGTTTTCTATAAAGCCTTCGGCCACCAGTGAATTGCACCATAAGTGATCATTGGTCTAACAATCATCACATACATCCAATGGATTTGTTTACGACCTAAACCCCAAGTTTTACCACAAATCCTTGGTCCTTGTATTACTTTGCTCACAAAATCTGAGTCATGTCTAGGATTTTTTGCATGTGCTTTGAGAATAAATCGTTACTTTGCCCATAATGATTATCCCAACAAAAATATCTGACACGTGCAACCCTTAGATGCATTCTGAGGACTTACTGAAACCAAAGCGTGCTGTGATAAATCTATTCTTTTTTCGAATCAACTAGTAGCTGTGTCCCCATCAATTGGTGAAAGAATTCATCTCGTATATTGTTTCTTTCCGAGAATATTAAGTTTATTTCATTTTCAGATTACGAAAAGGCCTCCAACTGCTGGCACACTCTTCAAGAATTCCATGCAAGCTCTTGTGATAAATCTACAAAGTAAAGAGCCACATTATGTTCGATGCATCAAACCAAACGAAATTAAATCAGCTTCTGCTTTTGATGAGGAACGTGTGAGACATCAAGTTAGTTATTTGGGGCTGGTTGAAAATGTTCGAGTGAGAAGAGCTGGGTTCGCTCATAGGCAACGATACGATAGATTTTTGAAGAGGTGAGGATTGTTTAAATTGAATGGGGTATATTTTTAGGAGATATTCATTTTTATTTATCTTCTGCTACATAATATAGTGTGTGAAAGAGGTATAATTTCACTTACATGGAACACTGTCATCCTTAATGGCAGACATTGATGTTTCGGATAATATTAGGACTCAGGTTCAGTTTCAATTTGTAGACGACAAAAGACAATTTATTTTATTTTTATCGTTGTTTTAATTTTGATTGATTCTTGAAAAAAAAATTATAAAACGTATTTACCTCATGTGTTGATAATAATTACAAAATATTTTCAGCAGGATAAAACCCTTGTTAATGTCACATATAGGAAAATTTCAGTTTATATTTTAAGCAGAATATATTTTTTATCAGATTGAGTTATAGTATACATTTTTGTGTTTGAATACATTATTAATTAGAAAAAAATTGTATTTATTTGGGGTATATTTTGGTTTTATGGTACCAATGAAGATTCACTTGATATTTTATCGTTTGACAAAAATTATATTTCTCAAAACCAATACTGCCAAATGGATCTTGTGATAATGTCGGAACGAAATAAAGTAATTTTCAGTTCTGGTTTTGGAAACGTGAATTTATTTGAGTTCAGCAGAGATTTAAACTAAAAATTAAAAATTAGTATGTGGGAAAAGAAATGATGAGAATATATAAGCTGAACTTATAAACCGATCCTTCAATCTGGGCCTCTTCCCAGAGTTTTTAAAAATTTCCATTGTGGTCCCGATTCGTAAAGGTGGGAACAGTAGCGACCCATCGAACTTTAGGCCTATAACTCTAATTCCCACCCTGGCCAAAATAATCGAGAAATTGGTGCAGGAAAGGTTGCTAAGGTTTTTTGGAATCCAACTACCATCAATCGACTAAGAGGGAATCTATTTTTTTACGTTTCAGTTTTGATTTATCTTTTTTTTTTCGTTGTTTTGTTCGTGATTATTTATGTTATACTTTTGAAAAAAAAAATCCTACTATAAACATGTATAGGTATTTCTTACGAAAATATCATTATTATTATCATTATTATTATATTCCTCTGCTGAATAAAATCATATACTGAAGTTTAATTGCTAGAGAATTTTTCACTGATTCTGACTGTGGTATAAAAAAACTAGTGTTGAAACTTCCATATCTCTAGAAAAACAATTTTTCACTTTTTTTTACCAATGTTTCAGTAATCAAATGCTTTTTCTTAAATTTGTTTTATTATTCTTTTTACTCCTGATGGCGTCAACTATTCATGTCTGTGAAACGTTAGGACATGGAAAACTAATTTTTTTATTTCATTTTGTTTATTAGTGTCAAACTTTTTTTCTGACAAGATAATTGTTTCAGGTATAAAATGATTTCCCATTTCACTTGGCCCAACTACAGAGGGTCAGACAGAGACGGCTGTCGAGCGATAATGGATGAAAATAATTTCACCGATGATGTCAAATATGGAAAAACAAAAATATTTATCCGAACTCCGCAAACTTTGTTTGCTCTTGAACATGCCCGTAACAAACTTATCCCTGCAATAGTCACCCTAATTCAGAAATCGTGGAGAGGTATGAATAAACATATTACACATACCTGAATTATTGATAATTTTTTTAGGCTATGTGGCACGTGAACAATATAAGAGGATGAAGGCCCTCATGACGATGATCAAAGTGTACCGCATGAAGAAAATGCGAGAATATATTACCGTTTTAGCAAATAAATTTCATCGCGCAAAGTCTATGAAGGATTACGGAAAAAGTATCGTTTGGCCTGCGCCCCCTTTATCTCTGAGAGAAACAACAAAATCCTTGAGGAAGCTTTACAATAGATGGCGTGCTCAAATGATACTCGGAAAAATACCTCGCAACGAATGGCCGCAGATGAAGTTGAAAATAACCGCTGCCAGTGCCCTTATCAACAAACGAGCTCACTATGGCTTGAACAGAAGATGGGAAGGAAACTACCTCTCGACCCACCTAGAAAACACCAATTATACCGTCTTCAATGAGTCTGTGAATAATTTGAGGAACACAATTCACTTCAACAGTGTTCTCTTTTCATCCTATGTTACAAAATTCAATAAATTCAACAAAGTTGCTGAAAGAATAATGCTGGTGACTGACCAGTTGATTTTTAAGCTGGACTGTGAGAAGTTCCGTAATATGAAAGAAGGAATGTCTTTGGGAGATTTAACTGGCATCAGCGTCAGTCCAGGACAAGATCAATTGATCGTGTTACATTGTTTAGGTGGCAATGATTTAGTTGTGTCGCTCCACTGCCAGAAGCAAGAGGATAGGATTGGAGAGTGTGTAGGAGTAATTTGTGATAGATATTCCCAGTAAGTACCATGAAAATGTTTTTTACATTTTAGACATTTTCCTGAGTTTGGCAAGACTCTTGATGGATATTCAAGGTTGAGTTATGAAAGCTAATTTTAGAATCAATCCTTTTAACTTTTCATGTTCATGTACATGTATTTCAATTTGAGGTTACCTGTAAATAAATAAGAGAGTGATCTCGAAGGTAATTGACTATAAAATATCAATGGGGGTATAGAAAGAGATTTTATTGACAAAGCAAGATAAATTTATAACGTTAATTTTTTTTACGCATACTTCTAATTTTATACAAATAATAAAAAATATAGAAATACATAAAAAATATGTTTCGGCAGAGATTCATTGTCAAATTCTTGAAGTATATAGTATGCTTTTTTCTCCAAATTCCTGCCTTAGTGCGGCAAGCCAGCATGATTTTGACATTCGAGTGTGCATAGATCCTCATTTTACCAAGGACTTCAATAATCGAAATAACCATCCTGACAGAGTGGTCTGGATAGAGTATGTGGAATTCCAAGAGATAATCTCGATAGTTCATCTGTTTTTTCTCTTATCGGACGATAATCATCTTGTAGGAGCTGAAAACTCCACGACAAATACCGTCTTGCTCCGATGCCCGCATGAAATTGACGGCGGGAATGGATAGTTCTAATAAATTTTCCATATCTCGTTCCCCCAAAACGGATTCGAAATCCCCTGGAGAGTAGGGCAACACCGTTATCTTGTCAATACTGTAAAAGTGTCTAGGTGGTATTAAAGCACTCTTATAGCTGCGTTATGTCGATGTATATAGACTGAGTCTGCATATGCTGGACATGCTGACAGAAAGTGCATTTGGGTCTCAGGTGCTTCGCGGTAGGTCCTGCACCTTGTGTCAAGAACTTGGGTATATACTCAGCACGTGACTGCGGTAGACAAAGGTGTTGAAGACATCATCCTTGCAGGCCATGATAAACCCCCCAGTTTCCTTCAGTACATTCGACCTGAGGAAAGCGAAAGTCAGGCGCTTTGATAAGCCTTGGACTTCAATGTTGTTGAAGACCCTATGCGTTGACTTATCCTTGCAAGAGTAAAGTGATGTCTGCGGCTTTTATATAGGCCTTTTGCAGAGTTGTGATTCGAACTCCTGACGACTTTTAGGGCTCCATTGATATACATTTATTTAAAATCCCTGAAAGAATCTGTAAAAAATTACCATCATAATATGGAACCATAGGAATGCAGAACTAGATACCTTCCTGAAGCACATCCATCAATTTTACAATGGAGTAAGTCAACAACGAATTGCCAATCTTTGACGTATTGGTGAAGGAGACCAACACTAAATGGAAAACATCTGTACCTATATCGAAAACCCACTCTCACAGGACAGAATCTGAACCAGGAATCCAACTACCATCAATCGACTAAGAGGGAAATCATCAAGACTCTACTAGACCGTGCTTTTGGGCTTTTTAATACAAAGGAAGGTCTCGAAAAGGAACCAGGCATCATCAAAAATGACCTTCAATGGAATGGTTATTCCAAAGTGATGGTGGAACAGGCTTTAACTAGAAGACAGCAAGAGCTCCACAAGGAGGAGAAGCCGCCACAACCAGTACTGGTACTTCCCTATATCAGAGGATTGTCGAAAAGGATAAGAAGATGAACCTGTTTCAGATCTGGGAACACTAGCCTCACGAAAACCAGACCACCAAATGTGGACTGCGATTCCAAGAATTACATTTACCAGATACCCTGCGAGTACAGAGAATCATACATCGGAGAAACTAAGAGGCCTTTGAAAGTTCGCATTGCCGAGCACAAGAAACACACACATCGAGGAGAAACCAACAAATCAGGAATAGCAGAGCATGTTTTGACTCATCAACATAACATCAAGTGGGCTGAAGCTGAAATCATCCACAAGGAGGAACACTGGTTTAGGAGAATATTCAAAGAAGCCGCATATATGTTGTCCAACAACGCATTTAGCTATGCTAGCGTAGAGATACGCAACATATGGAAACCTCTAATCACGCGGAACCTGACCAACTCCCGCCAAACGGTCAGTTTCCGCCAAAACCGATGAAGAGGAGAGAGGAAAGGGGATAGGTGGAAGCACTCGAATGACCTATAAATAGTCAGATCTCCGAGGAATAAGTCCTGTTATCACTCGAAGACGATTATGGAATTAATCGTGAATTAACTTTGGTTTGGAATCTTTTAATTTTTCATTTCTTGTTGATAATTTTTTAATTTATATCTCGTGTTAATAGTTCTTTTTTTTTTTATTTTTTGGTTGTTCCTTGTATTTTATTTCAGTTCTTCTTGTTTAATATAATTGTTTTTTAGATAACCTTTTTTAATTTTTTACAGATTCTTTTAGGGATTTTAAATCAATTTATATCATATTAGACAAGTCCATACTAATGAAATTGACTCAAAGTGTGGTGGATACAATGTAATTTGGCGTAATAGGCCTGTTGTCACTCTGTTTTGGGCACGACTAATCATTCTGCGGCGTCATTGAGTGAAATTGCAAGAGTACCCAGTGATGGTAACCATTACTGGAAAGATGAAAATTGGTTCATATCTACGGTTTTGTTCTTCATGCAAAACTGGTAAGAGGACCATGGAACACTGGTCCTCGACTCCACACTAACCAATGTTGTATTGTATTCTAAATTTTTTACGGTAAATGGTCGGTTTGAGACATGGCTTTCAAAAGATTAACCTGGGTTTATCGTAAATGATTTTTTTCATCTTGTCTCATAATGGAGTATTTGCTCTTGATTTTGGCAGAGTTTCACTCTTGCCTTTGACCTGGGAGATCGTTCATCAGCTTCGTCAAGAAGCTGGACTTATTTGATTGAGTTTGAACAGGTGTGAGCCACAATAAACCCTTGCGGGTTGCAGTGGAGGGTCGAATTGATGCACTCACTTTGAATATAACCTAACTTAGTGCAGCGGAGACGATGTGGTTTATAAATCGACAAGTAAAATGTATAAGAGTACGAATGAGTAACTTTTGTATGCAATTTTTATACCTGCTAATTTCTTAGAAATGAAATTAACGTCAAAAAGTTTAGTCAATATTTAACTCTTAACATTTTTTGAATAATCTGTGAGGATATAATTAGATTTTTTATTAATAAACTCAATTGAAATTTAAGGGTGATTTGTGATTATTTAGTGAAATGAACCTCCATTTGATGGCATTGTTTATTTATAAACGGGTTACCCTCTATTAATAAAATATATGAATTAAAAAGACATCACATATTATGTGTAATCATCCTGGTTACGTTTTAATTAAGCACTTGATGGATCAGAATGTTCAAATAGAAATTGGATAACTTGAGAAAAAAGAATATCAGAAATATTGTCACTTGACATTTATCTTTCTCTACAATGATCGATCATTATACTTGATAAAATTACAAACACAAAATATATTCCATATACAGAATGAAATTCGATATATAATAGATAATGCCCGATATGGCGTTCTTGTTAAACTGTTTAGTGAAAATCTCACAATTAAGTGGTTTTTGAATACTGTAACAAATCTGAAGCCGTCCCTGACTGATACGCCAGTCGACTAGTCGAACAAACACATGATCTCACCTTAAAAGAATGCAGTCGGGAATCGCCGGTAAAATTCTAGTATCGAACCGACTACAGAATTCTAGAAAGGACCTTTATTGATATATGCCCGTCTTTCCGACTCAAGAAGGCAGTTAAGAAGGTGAATCGAGCAACTAAACAAGAAATTCAAATAGTGGAAATTAATTAGGCGTTGGTTGCTAAGTGTTGTAATAAATAAATTAGTTTGTGATTATTGAAATATTGTTGGAAATAAAGTTGTTTAAGACAGTTAATTCATTAATTTGCTACAGTACATTATATAATAGAAAATATGAACTTCGTACTACTTTTTCAAATGGGTATGATGTCACATTGCGCTCTAACCTGATTTGAATATCATGAGCCACCTCTGATTCTTTTGTACAAAATGTATCACGTTCTAGAACATAATCTTGAAAATATAATTTATTATTTCAGGATCAAAAACGCAGAACTACCTGTTAAAGTATCAAAAACCATAACATGTTCTCTTGGCCGCAAACAGAGAACAATCAATGTTCAAGTTTCCGCAGCTGAGCAGAAAGCCACCTTCAAGAAAGATGGTAACAACATTGCTTACCTTTTGCCTTCAAATTTCGCTATCCTCGAGAATGGCAACAATCACATTAAACAGTAGACTTATACAAACCACAAAGTAAGTTGTACGGAAATGATGTGTCATTGCAGTAAATGTGTCTACAAATATAAAAATTCTATGCAGGTTTAAAAAAAAAGAATATGAATGAGTTTTTCTTGTGAATTTAATCCAATTAATTGAAATTATTACAGTTTTGAATAGTATGTGAAGCAGGTGTACTTAAACATCGGACCATATAGTACTTTCCATTTAGGAAATGATAGTTTTAACTTATTTTCATTTAGCATACTATTGGTCAGTATGAAATTATTCGTTCAAGATTTTTTCAAATTTCGAGTAATACAAATTTATTGTTTTACTACAAAGAAATTGAGGGCTTTAAGATTTTTTGGTTGTATAAAGTATTACTAGTGCTATATAATTTATTACTTCATTAGTTAGTGATTAATTAGTGATTTGAAAAGCAAGTGCCTTCCGTTAATCTGCAATATTTTCACTAGCTTTTTTTAATATTTATTTTATGTACCTATACATACATAAAATAACTTAATTTACTATAGCGGTTCAGTCTTTTACAACGAAAATTCTTGTACAATTATCAGGAATACTTTTTAAAAAAATGACTAGAATCGAAGATTCTCTAGTTTGAAATTTTGGAAAATAATAGGTTTTCTGCATATCTACATAAGAGTAAAAATTTGGTTGTTGACTTGCATATTTTCAGTTGTTTTCATTGACACTTTTTCAAATTAATCCTTGTCACCCACATCACTGTTGAAAAATGAATTGAGGCAAGTCAGGTAAAGGTTGTTCATTGATCTCAGACACAAAAATATATGGGATAAATTTTCTTTTTAGTTTTTTAATGATTCCATTAGCTTGTTGTGAATAAATTGTAATTTATTGAATTGTTAGAGATTTTATTTCATATAGGATTTGGCAAAATTGGCAAAATTGTTTTCTTTAAGGCTGAAAGTTTTGTAAAAAAATTATTCTTGTGTATTACTATTTAAACATTTTCTAGAATCGTTTTTTTCAAATTTATTTCATGATTGTAACATACAATTGAGAATGATTACTGGATGGTTATTTATGGTTTTCTATTAATGTTTGATTCAATTATTGGTTTGTACTTAATTGGCAAATGCTATATTTCTAGTATTTATAGTTGATACATTTTTTCAGTTGTGTAATAATAGCAGAAGTTGGTTGTTGATATAAAAGAATTATGTTTTTCTAATCTAAGAAAGGATTTATTTGATTTTCATTTGATTTCACAGAGCTGTAATATGGATATTTTATTTATATTGTATATTATGAATATAAAAATAATTCTAAACAAATTTACATCCCCAGAGAAATCAACGATCATTATGAAGATTCATTTCAAAATTTGATTTTTAATGAGTCAAACTGGGATTAGAAAGGACATGCGGATAGACAAATAAATTAATGATCAGTTTCATTGGTTTGTATAGTGGAGTGTTTCAAAGTTTGACCAATATCCATCTATATTGAATTGAGCAACACAGTTTTACTATATATTTTGTTATTGTTGTTGATTTGTCCACCATTTCGAAAATACAGTTTCAATGTGAAGTATTGGTGAGGCTGTATATATATCCATTAGTTCATTATTCATTGGACCCCACTGGACATATTACTTTGTGTCCTTCGGGATGTTCTGGACTGCCAGGTCAAAATACATCTCTCAGAGTTGTACAAGGGGTGTATGAAACTGATTTCATGGTATTTTTATACGTCATTTTTTTTCAAAAAGAATATAGTATTTATTATATGTTTATATAGTGCCATTGTTTATATTTTGTGTATATATTTTCATACCTTTTTAGGTACCGATTGTAGTGAAGCTAATGTGCCTTAATAAAGAAAGTGAAGCTTTCATGAAATGTTTTATTACTTTTCCCTATACAATTTTTAGGAGTAGGTGTAGAAAAAAGCAGAATGAATTAAAAAAGGACAGACATTTGATTTTTCTAACTGTTACCAAGTCATTATTTTGTAACTTCCACCAAATGATTTTCAAAGTGATGTCAACATATCTAATTTTTCTTTTCAACTTAGAGAGATAATCACTTTTCCAAAGACGCAGTTCGCATTTATCGGAACTTTTGAAGGAGAAGGAGAGGACATCTTCCCTTATGAAAACGCCATATATCATCAACAGAAGACTCAAACTTCGAATAGTAGTTTTAAATAAAACTATCATGAGAGAGGTGTGTTTGAAAACTGAGCTTCGGCAGGAACTTTTGAAGTTAAAAAAGAGAGGGTGATCGTTTCTAGTTTTGTACTTCACTACTGAATAATACCCGATGAAGCAATACATTTCAGTTCCCAAAATCTTCTGGATCAAAAGTAGTCTACTCTGTATTCCAGAAGTTTATTAAAAAAAATTGTTTGCAATCGGGCTCAGCCCTAAAGATACGTTTGACTTTCATATTGCATATAACTGGTAATTTTTTGTAATTATTGAAGGACACAGAAAACCCAACTAGTTGAATGAATAAATACTGCCCAGCCGTAGTGTGAAAATTTCTATTCAGATATAACTCCCTTGGAGGACCCAATAATAAATTAAATGGAAAAAATTAATCAGTTATGATGTCTAGTGCCATACCAGCCAATAAGGGCGGCTTTGAAGAGCAAATGGAAAATAATTCACAAGTGGATTCTGAAGAAAATTCACGTTTGCAATCTGAATATGGTTTTCAAAAGAATTTGATAATTCCAAGTCACTTGTGAGTCACTGTTCTATTTAAGAAATGACAGTTTCTTCTGAATTTGTTTTATTGAACTGATACAATGTAGTAGGTTTTTCTAAGGGAAAACAATCACCCATACCTCCATGCATTGCAATCTATATAATGAAAATAATAAATCGATGGATGTATGGTTTTATACCACTTGTACTTGTAACTAAAGTTACTGCAGTTTCCTCCTACAAGAACATTTTCAAAGTAATACAATAAACTGAAATAACAATGTACACCCTTATATACCTAAACAACCACTTTCAGTAATAACAAATGGTCCTTAATGACTTTTTACCAGAATTTGGGATGAAACTGCAGTAACGTTAGTTACTGTGGTATAAGTATTGTGGTACAAGTGGTATAAAAACAAGTTTCAATAATTCTCATTTTTCATAATAAAAATTATATTTCACGCTTTTGGCAAGAAATTTGTTTCCAGTAATCTGTAAATCTCTATACTAAAGTGTAAATCTCTCAGGTTATGTCATATGTATGTCAATTACTTTCATCATCACTCAATTGATTTGATTTAATTGGGTTTCATTAATGGGAGTAAAGAAAAACAAAATTTCAACTAACAAGGAATGGTATATTTTTTAATCTCTCAACAAAACTCCAACAAATATAGAATTCAATTTCAAAAAAATATTTTTTTTAAGAATAGTCTGTTACATATCAATCTCATTTGAAACCATGGAGTATCACAACGAAAAATATCCTGCAAAAATTTCAATATAGCACTTATTTAGTCTTGTCTATTAACAACCGCCATAGATGGAAGTTATAGAACACCCCAACATGCACATTATGTATTACACACCCATTTATCAAACTCTACTTTCCCACTGTTGCCAGATTGTTGTTAGGATTTTACCTTGCTAACCATGTCGATCTTGTAAGGATAAAAGTAATAGATTTGCTATGTAATTGAACCAATATTTGTGATAGCCATAAAAATGAATTTTGTTTTTATCTTAGCATAAATCATGAAAAATGTAAGTGATATGAGTTGAAACGTAGTTCCAATAGTCGTAAAACACTATTCATTTAGTGATTCATTATTCATTCATTCAAAAGTTATCGTTATTATTATTCCAGAATAAAAGCAGCCCTAGATTAGAACCTTCAGAAACAAAAAAAGTTCAACACTTTCTGAAACCTAGCGAGCTCGATACCTTGCTTTGATTAGTTGGTTCATGCTTTCTATTCGTGAGTCAAGTGCTGTAAGTACATACAAGTATGTCACGTATCTAGAAATCGGATTGTAGTCTGATCAAGTATACTTTATTTAATTGTTCTTGCACTTCTTTTTCACTATATCTTCTATATACACTTATAATGAAGAATTGGAGAAGTTGGAAAATTCCAAGGTCCCCGGTAAAAGTTACCTGGAACGCCTTTCTCAAGATTTTTTTATGAAAAAATCATTTATAGGCATTCTACATCAAGTTTTTATGAGACTGGTATCAAATTAACTGGATTTAGTATTAAAGTATGAAATTAGGAACAGTTGATGTCATTATTTGAAGCTACTTAACTATTTTTACTCATTTTCGATTTCTTGTTTGATTGTATTCTTAATTTCTATGGTATTCAGCGAGAAAAACTAGGACAACTCTGTTTTTAGTCAACGATTTTTGAAGAGGCAAATGAAAAATCTCACTTTTTCATATCAACTGATATTCTGATGTTGGAGGATGAACATTTCTGGTTTAATTTCATCTTTTCAATTATAACAATTGTAAGTCTATATTTTTTATCCCTATAAGAAACTTGGTTTTTTCTAAAAATAGTATATGTTCATCAACTTTTATCGACCACTTCGATGAAAGACATTAAATTGATAACTAAATCGATGAGGCTTTCTATAATTACTCATCACTTTTACATATAGTTTCGAATGTTTTCTTATACATCATTATATTACACTTGTATTTCTATGAGTTATTTTAAAAGTAATTAAGTGTAATTTGTTCCCTTTTATTTCAATATATTTACAATATGTAAAGTTTGAGTTAGCGAATGATGGAATTTGATTGAGGAGAACATAATCCAGACTCGTTGGCCATGCTCGAAAGGAACTTGTAGTAACAATTGTTTCGTCTGCTACTGCGATAGATACCATCAGGAGCAGTGGTGGGATGCCGATGAGAGTTACAGTCTATTCTATATCTAACATTCAAATTTTTGGAATGCTTATGCTTATGAATTTCAATGGTTGTATGTGAATTCATTCAGTTTACTACGGAAAAGGAAAACAACAAAAATATATTATTTATAGATGTACTGGTCAAGAAAAAACTGACAGAAAACTAAGTCATACAGTTCAGCGCAAAGTTACTCATACTTATCGGTATCTCAACAACTCAAATCATCGTCCAGGACAAAAAATAATATATCATTATTATTATTATCAATGAATGGACTGGAATACAACTCCAATCGACATCACACCACCAGTACACCTATCAATAACCTATCAATAAGACCAATCAAAAGTGAGTATTGGACAACCCACCCTACCATCTCCTACAGGTATGAATATAAGTGAACAGCGATCACCCCAGTGTCGCTAAAGAGGCGTAAGCCTATAGCAGGGCCCCTACAATACTATCCTATTTACTCACATTCATCCTGTAGCAAAAATAATCCATAAACGGTTTTCAATTTTGAAATTGATCACCCCAGTGTCCCTGAAGAGGCATAAGCCTATAGCAGGGCCTCTACAATACTATCCTATGTACTCACATTCATCCTGTACCAAAAATAATCCATAATGTTTTTGAATTGATCACCCCAGTATTCATGAAAAGGTATGAGCCTATAGGAGGGACCCTACATGCCAACCAACCTACAAACACTCATTATGTATGAAAGCAATTAATAAACGTTTTTGAATTGAATTGAATCACCCCAGTAAGTCAGTATTACTGGAATCAGCGTATCTGAAGATGTCTGTTGCAGTAGTAGACGAAACTTTTTCATACTACAAGTTCCTTCTAACTACGATCTACCAACCCAGATGTCTTCTCTAATCGTGACACTGACTTTGAAAGCTATGCTCTTATATTGATGAAATTTGAGTTACGACAACAAAGAAATTATTATTATTGAAATGAAATATAATGAAGAGGAATTTTGTATTTCTGACTGAATTGTAAAATATTACAAAATCGCATATTTTATATACATACAGTTTTTTATGTAGACAACAGTTTGCTTGATATTTCAAAAATTGTTCGGAGTATTAGTACCAAATCCGAATTTCTAGTTTATCAGTGAATATTGCCAAATTTTTTATTTTGAAAGTACTATCTCATATATACGGAAGCGCAGAAGGGCCACATATTTTTATTATTTGTTTCTTGGAAATTACGACTTTCAATCTCGAAATTTCGACTTTTATCTCGAAATTTCGACTTTAATCTCGAAATTTCGACTTTTATCTCGAAATTTCGACTTTAATCTCGAAATTTCGACTTTAATCTCGAAATTTCGACTTTTATCTCGAAATTTTGAAATTTCGAGATTAAAGTCG
Organism: Leptinotarsa decemlineata; assembly: GCF_000500325.1. Taxonomy (NCBI): domain Eukaryota; kingdom Metazoa; phylum Arthropoda; class Insecta; order Coleoptera; family Chrysomelidae; genus Leptinotarsa; species Leptinotarsa decemlineata. The sequence goes on along the minus strand of NW_019292177.1, from coordinate 67,187 downwards.
AAATTTCGAGTTTAAAGTCGAAATTTCGAGTTTAAAGTCGAAATTTCGAGATTAAAGTCGAAATTTCGAGATAAAAGTCGAAATTTCGAGATTAAAGTCGAAATTTCGAGATAAAAGTCGAAATTTCGAGATTGAAAGTCGTAATTTCCAAGAAACAAATAATAAAAATATGTGGCCCTTCTGCGCTTCCGTACATATATAACGACTGCTGAGAAAATATCCAACACAAATACTGCTTCCACTCATCAAAACTGCAACGCTCTTTTGAACACCCATTTCACTTTCGAATTTGGCATCATATAAAATGAACTACACTCATGGTGTCGAATAACTTTACTTATATTAGGTTTGTCTTTGAAAGATCTACAGGTTGTTGCTTGTTCAATCTACTATACCTATAAATCACATATACGAGTGTAAGACCGTTTTTTCTTCAAATAATCATTAACAAAAAATATTTGCTGTTACATATAAATTTCTTCAGGCCATTACTTGATTTTAGGAGATGTTTCAAAGCAGGAATGCTCATTTTGAGACATTCTAATGATTGCAGGGAAAGGTGAATCTGTATAGCACCATTCCCAACAATAATTAATTTGGAATCACAATCTCCAAATATTGCTTTCAACGAGTATATCAGGTGGTTTTGAAAGTTTTGTCCGTCTTAATGACGTGTGGTTTCAGAGCATCATATCTCAATAAATATTTATTCTGTTGTGTCGTGGTATACACTGTGTCCAAGATAAGAATGAACAGCATGGGGATATTGGAAACGATGAGTGATACGGTGTCGATTGAGTTAGAAAAAAGTATCGCATTCATGTGCCTGATAATATGCCATTCAGAATGTTTTAATATTCCGAGTAGTTTTGGAGATATCCGAGAATAACCTAAATTTGAGAATTTGTTTTTTACTTTCTCCTAGCTTATTTTCAAAGGCATTGTAAAACAAATAGTACTTTGCCATGGCCACTTTTTAATCGACTTGTGTTACATTGGCAAAATTGCACAGATTCAAATGACACTTATACTGATTGAAATGAATAAGTATTCACCGAGATGTTACAGTTCAAAGCAGACTCATAAGAACGGAAAAAACTTTTGAAACAACCTAATAAATGAAGATATACAAAAAATAATAAACTAGCAAATAGATTAATAGTATTTCCACTGTTTGATAAAAAAAGTAGTAGCCAATTTAGAAAGTTACAGAGGCAACTTTGAGAAATAGAAGAGTCCCTTGAGTAAACTGCTAGATAATATTGTCTTAACCTTATCAACATTAGGAGTATACGATTCGTTTCCAAAATGTTGTTTTCCAGAGATTGGTTTTTTGAATGCAAATGTATTTACGAAAGAAAGACTGTTTTTTCTCAAGTGATGGCCATCCGAGAATGAAAGACTTTCTTCACCCAATGGAATTACTTTATAAAATTCATTAATAATTTATTGAAATTTCAAGTTTACGAATATTCTATACTTTATACTAATGACTAGAACTAATAGCACCTAGAGAAAATGGTCAAAACTGATTTTGAAGTAGGTTTAGTCAAAATTACGTGTAACAACGAAGTGTATTTATCAATCAACATATTGATATCATATTCTTTATACACGAGAAGATAATCTCTAATATTTATGAATTATGGAGAACTTGTACGCGTGTGGTCATCATATACACATTATATTTATTTTTTTGCTTTGTTATTGAGAATGTGGGGTCATGGTTTGTGGAAGAAATCGTATCTGCGTAAAGTTTGGATCGGTGTATGACAAAGAAAGTATTAGGAAAAAAGGAATAGAAACTTTTGCAATTTGGATGTTTACGGCTCGAATAATCTAACAGACTGATAACTGATTTATACACATCTACTGCACATCTTGAGGGAGGGGCTGGTGAGACATATTGATTAATTTTATTTCAATAATTTTATATATACAATCTATATACATGTCATATTTGAAACAAAACGATTTTCAGACAAGGAAAATATTTGAAACAAATTTTTGGTATATCCTGTATATTTAGAGATTGGTGATTTTATCGACTTGTAAATAGTACGCAAGAAGTTATGAAATCTGTTGACAATTATACTTTTTATTGAAATATCATCTTCAGGCATATTCAGTACCAGATGAACTAATGATCCATCACCAGACGGCACTGTTTCGATCCGCCGAAGTCTCAACAGTAGTGCTAGACTAAACAACCCAACTGTCCGAGGGAGGACAGAGGTCCACACGAAAATGCCCTCTATGTAATCGAGAGATGACTCAATTCTCGAATGTCAAAGATTAGCGAGGCTCCTCTGTCTTTGAGGATTGAGTCACCTGTCGATCACGTAGATGGCGTCTTCATAGGGGGATATGTTATCGCCTTTATATTTGGTACCAACTAACTCAATTTATCGAAACACGTGTCGAGGTGTAAAAATAACGATTTGGTGTTGGGAAAAAACTCCAGTAATATTCACCAAATAATTGTTAGAATTAAGTATAGGAATGAGCTACATTGTCAACAGACCTATTTATATGTGAATGTCTTCTGAATAATCTTATGAAATGAATTGGATTGAAGGAAAATAGTCAATATCGTTTCTTTTTGGGAAATAATAAAATTGAAAATTAAAATAAATAACTGAAAATAAGCAAAAACCCTGAAATGAAATTGCAATAAAATGAAATACAACCAAAAAATTGAGGATTGAAGAATGGAAATAAATAAATGAAAATCAAAAGGGTTCAAGCGAAGTAACTTCACGACGTTTCGATTTTTAGTATCCACAATCGTCTTCGGGTGATGATAAACCCTCGTCATTTGACCTGAAAGATCAGTTTATCAGTTTCCGAATAAACTAACCGTCTTTGAGAAAATAAGGGGATTATTTAGGTGTGAGAAACAATGTGAATTGTGAATTGGTGTGAGAAACAATAAATCCTCTTGGGGTCCACTGGAAAGTTGAATAAGCGCATTGAATTGAAAACTAAATGTAACAAATGTACGAAGGATTATTACTTTGTGTAAAGTACTCCTAATATTTTAAACAAAACAGAGCCGATATAACAAGTTTTCATAAAAAGAAATCGAAGAAACTCTTGAAGATAAAGAAAAATTAAATGTATGAGAAGTTATCTAGAGAAGATGAAAAATTCACTTAGTTATACGAAGGAAAAAATGGTTTTTAATGTGTCACTGCATGAGAGCACGTATCCAGAGCAAAGGCAGGGGTTATTTTCTCTAAACGCTGGAAGTGTATAGTAGCACTATCAGCGATTACATTTTTGACTAAACCTACTGCGAAAAAAATTCAAACAGACGTTGTAATTTGTTCTATCACTTGAATATTCCTAATAATTGGCCTCCTGTGTGTTCTGCAGTATTCCCACCTCGCCAGACCTTCTGGCATACTCTTACTAGGCCTCAGCGCTGATCCAGTTTTGACCCTCGGCAGCGAGGAGTATCTAATTACGTCTTGCTTTCCACAAGCAGAATGCGGATGATAAGCAGAACGATCAATGTTCGCAGCATAACTAATACTCTTTGGAAGATACTGGTAGTGAAAATCTCTTTTAGGTTTGTAGCAGTGTCTGTGGAAGCTGGCTCTCTCAAAGTTGTCGTGGCCGTTGGCGAATATCCGCTGGCACTGGTTGATTCCCTGTCTGTAGAAGGTGCATGGAGGGGTATCTGAGGTATATATAGGGTTGTAAGGACCTATAGGACACACACATTCGTTCAGGTTGAGGTTGGTGATGGAACAGTTGTTCATATTGCAGTTGTTCGAGTTGCTGGCGACGATTGGATTGTGATCTTTCCTCGTTCCTACGAGGAACATCAGACCTGCACCTGGAAATTGCAATATGGTAGCTTTGATTTAACTTATATTTAATTTATATGTACGTATAGTTCGGGTGGAATCTTTCAGTTTTTACCTATTTTCAATCGATTTAACTATAATTTTTCATACACATGTTTACGATGGCTGACAAGTGACGTCATTTTATATCCAATATGGCGAAATGATTTTAAATTATGCATACCTTACTACAAACGTAGTCCCTTCGAATCTGATAAGGCGGACCGCCCCAATAGGAGACTAGTTTTTTATGCACCTTCATGGTAGGAGTATCAAATGAAAAGGTTTCTTGAAAATAAAATCAAAAACAATATGAAATCAGAAGATTCATCTGATGGAGTAGTGAACACAGTCTCTTCAAAAAGTCAGATTCAGAGTTTTGCCCTTCGATTCAGGGGTCATGCGCTTCAAGACTAACTTTTAGAAGGTTTCCATGATGACGTTAATATAATTAATGAAAAACTTTTTTTTAAGGACAAAACACAAGCACTACAGGAAAATCCTTAAGGCGCTCTAAGAGCGGTGCCTGTGCGAAACTAGTGATTCACATTGGATTTGAATGGCTGGTGATTGAATTCATTTGTAAAAATGTTTTCAGGAAGTTTATTCCACATCGACGCAGTTCTACAGATGAAAGAGTTCTTGAACAGTGAAATTCGAGGTGTGCTGAGTTGAACCTCAAAACGATAAGTAGTCACACTCCGTCGCGTGTTTCTTATATGTACCGCTCTTGATGAAATCAAATGTGCCAAGTCATTTGAACACTTCCTGTGAATGTATCTATAGAAGAGAGACAAATCTCCAACCTTTCTTCGGACTCTCAAGGTTGCAAGTATGCTGTTCGCGGCTCCAATCAGGTGGATGGCTCTTGCTGGATGGAGTCCAGCAGCTTCAGGGTATGCTTAGGGTATGAGAACAGTACTCCAAGGAAGGTCTGGTTACTTTCACTCCAATTCGAAATTACTTCTAGATCCTAATTCAGACATGCAACCTCCTACTGCCGGTGAAGATGTGCATCCGCTGCCGATGTCCTGAAATGACGAAACAAGTGTGCTGTCGCCAGCAAAGCAAAATATTTGATTATTGGTTTCTCTATTGATATGCAAAAGAAAGCGAGTTGGAGACAATATAAATCCCTGGGGATATTCGTCGACGGCCACTTGCAGGAAACGTTCTTTCAGGAAACTGAAGAGCTACACACAAAAATGATCCGACAAGCCATAGCTTCATAGTTTGGCCAGCAAACGCTAATGCCACACACGGTCAAAAACCTTAGAAATATCAACCGCTACAGCTCTTTACTCTCCATGTTTCTCGATTGCGTTATTCCAAATATGGGTAACATACGATAGAAGGTCGCCTGTTGAACTTTGTTTCCGAAAGCCATATTGATGATCGCTTAAGATGTTGACGGAGATTGACGAAAAATTGAGCGACAGCGAAAAAGCACAAGAATCATTGCTGAGATATTCGAGTACCTATACATAACTGTAAGATTCTAGATAATTTCGTTGGTCAAATAAAATCCACGATGGATTGCACACAATGTGGTCACTCATCAGTAACCTTCGATTCTCTCTGGGAATTGTCACTCCCCATATCACAAAGAACTGGCCAATTGAGTTTGTCACAATGCTTGAATTCCTTCGCAAGAGAGAAAACTTTGGATGGACATGAAAAACTGACGTGCTCGAGTTGCAAGGAAAGAAGTTTTCCCGTATTATGGTTATTCATTTCAAAAGATTCCCTCTAACGGAAAGATTTAGAGATTAGATATGAGCGATTATGCAGCAGACAATGTGACTCATTGTCGTTATAATCTAAATGCACTTTCGAATCACACTGGGTCTACTTACAGTGGATATTACATAGCATGCTGCAGATATACCCACACTGGCACGTGATACAAGGATTCACATGTGTCACCAAATTCATCAAAATCGCCTGTGAGTGAAGAGGCATACGTCCTCTTTTATGGAAAGGAGGAAACGGGTTCTCACCTTTGAGGTACCTGAGAGGATGTTTCTTTCAGCGTTTTGAAAAGTTATTATTGACGTGTTAATTATAGTATAAAACTCTAAATACAATATGGCGGAGCGTCCAAGATGGTGGATTAGTTATTTTTTGCACTTCCATGATATGGATGTCAAACAAAAGGGTTTGCTGAAAAAAATAAGAAAAATAAAATGACAGTAGTTTAAATCCAATATGGTGGGCTTTCAAAGATGTTAGACTGCTTTTTGTGTAACCTTATAATATGGGCACTGAATGGAAGCATCAAAGATCATTATATGAAAAATTCTAGATCAACCCAGAATAGTGGAAACTGTTCAAGAGTCATTCTACAAGATTCCAGAATATACCTCAAATTTATGAATTGTTTTGGAATTTTCTGGATTGGTCTGGAACATTCCGGAATATTACGAAACATCTCAGTGCATTGTGCAGCATTTCAGAATAGCCTCGAATGCTATGGAATATTCTGGAACATTGTGGACCATTCGAAGTCTTTTTTGTAGGGGGTGGGGCTACTCATTGGTAGAGGTTTTGGTAGAAGTTTATCTTTTTATTCCAACCATCAAACAAGCTTATATCAACAACCTCAGCGAAGCCAAGTACGGCGGATAATGATAATGACCTTTGATAAAATTCACACAAACAGAAGTATGCTATCAGTTTTAATTTTGAAGTAGGTTTGATAGTTGATCATTCTCCTTCATACCAGAAAAAGCTATCAGGAAATTTGTGTTTTGAAATGTAAATAACATAATTTATCTGGTACCTTTGGGAAATATTATATACTATATTTGCACGATCAGAAAAACAAAATATAGTTCACAAATCCTCTAATTACCGATTTATGAAATCAATTAGATACTTGTATATGATGTTTGATACAAATCTGGTTATAGCTGGTATCAAACATTTAATTGCCTACCACTCCAGCTTCTGGAAGATCTGATCAAAGGACATCAAAATGATGTTTCGATTACTGTGTTCTTTTCGTTTCCGTCTTTTAATCTGTTTCGGAATTACTGTAATTCCTCATGAGATTATCTGATACCGGATAATAATCCAACAGGGAGTATGAGACAGTATAAGTCTCAGATGCATCCGTCGAAATTATTGGCTGCTCCAACGTTTTCTAGTTCGCAATCGCACAACTAAAATAAGTTCTTTCCACGGAAAACGTTGCTGGCACATACAGGGTCTATCTTGACGAGTTAACGCGATCTATATATATATAGAAAACTGAAAGTAGGGCGATTCTGAAAATTGATAGGATAGGATAGGATGGATAAAGAACTAATGGAGAATTCAACTGAAATATTTTCGTTGAGGTGACATTTCGGCTTTCACCGGAAGTGACGTCATCTTTATTATTTGTAAAGGCACACCCTGTATTTTACAGCATTTTTTAATTCTTCCCATGATTTAGATTCCAACTCATGCATCATACTCTATACCCAAAATGAACCGTTTTCGAGTTATTCGAGTTTTTTTAGAAAAAGTGACAGATGCAGCTTCTCGAATATACGTCATTTTCACGTAAATTAACGTTTTTAAAAATATGCAGCTAGTGAATCGTGATAATTGAAGGTTGAACGGATCACGCATCATTCTCACGTCCACTGAATAATCCACCGGGTGCGCAAAAATTAGGGTCCAATAAGTGAATGGAAACCCCCATTTTTTTTCTCAAGGTTCAATTCTATTATGAAGATAAGTCCTAGTTATGATACACTTCCCTATACCCAAAACTTATAATTTTGGTGATATTCCGCAATAGAAGTTATTTTCACGCGATAATTTACGTTTTTACCCCCCCCCCATTTTGTCCGATAAAATTTCTTTGTTGCCTAGTTTCCCTTGAATATCTCATGAAAAATAATCCCATATTCAAGACAAAAATCATGATTAGAATAAACAACAATTTCAAATTTGGTTTCAATGCTAAACAAGAACATGTGACACTTTGGTCAACCGCTTTTTTTATTGCAACCAATGTTCAAATACATTGCCTCCAACTTTTAAGCATTTTACACTTCTCCGTATGACGTCTCCTACAGCTCCGTCTTATCATGTCCGATGGAATAGAGTTGGAAGCAGTACGAACTCTCTGCTGAAAATCTTCTTTTGTTTTTGGTGAGTTAGAATACACCTCGTTTTTTATATAACCCCAAATAAAAAAATTCATTGGAGTTAAATCGGGCGATCGCGGTGGCCATAATTGAGGACCGTCGGTTCCAAACCACTGGCCGTAATAAGTTTCTTCTAAATACATCTACACCATCTGATGATTATGTGGAGGTGCTCCATCATGTTGATATCAAATTTTTCGATGGTCAGCGAGCGTCAGTTTTTCCAAATAATCCGTATCGAGATTTTTTAAAATACCTAGGTATCGTTCACCTGAAAATAAAAATACCTGTTGGTCTGTTATTTATTTTCTAGATGCTATGAATGTTTATTACATAACTATCTTGATGTCATTTTCTTCAGTGATGTATTTTAATTTTTTTTTTAATCAATGAAACAATAAAATTACGATACTTTTCAACTAACCATTTAAATTTTTGTCATAGAAGTGAAGCATCACTATTGCGAAGTCTTTAACTGCGCAGTAAACATTGAAATTCCAACGGTCTTGAAACTGACGTTCCCGAACTGAATGCGGGTTTGTATCGCTCCAGTAGAGAGAATTCCTATTGTTGAATAACCCACTTTTGGTAAATTTCGCTTTGTCGCTCCATATGATATTCCTCAAAAATTGGTCATTTTCTTGATTTGTCATAATGGAGAACTCCGCAAAGTTAATTCTTCTCTCATAATCGGATAGCTTCAGGCCATGGACTAAAGTATGAGAATACGGATACTATTTATATTTTGCTAATATTCTCTGCATGGACATTTTATTTAATCCCAAATCTCGTGCCGCATCTTTCAAAGATGCTTCTGGAGAAGCAGTGAAGTACTCAAGCACTGTAATGGCATTATCTTCATTGTCAACCACCGTTTTAGTTTTGATAATTTTCTTTTCGAATGATTCAAAGTTCGTGAGATTGAAGATTAATCTTCTAATGATATCTGGAGATGATTTCGATTTTTCTGGATACCTTGTAGCATAAGTATCACATGTTCTTGTTAACACTTTATTGCATTCGCCATAAATCACCAATAAGTTAAAGAAATCGTGATTATTATAAGCAGCACGAGCCATATTGTACCTTCTGAGAGCACGAATCTGACAATAAACAACTTTATTTCATTTGTCACCAAACATTGTGTTGAAAGATGGACAGCAGCCTACGAGAAATATCAACATTTCGGGAAAGTATGTAAATATAATGGAATGTCTCCAAAATTATAAGTTTTGGGTATAAGGAAGTGTATCATAACTAGGGCTTATTTTCATAATAGAATTGAACCTTGAGGAAAAAAATGGGGGTTCCCGATTGAAAAAGTTGAGATTTTTTATTTTTCTCATTCACTTATTGGATCGTAGTTTTTGCGCACCCTGTGAATTATTCAGTAGACGTGCAAATGATGCGTGATCCGTTCAACCTCAAATTATCACGATTTACTAGCTGAAAATTTTAAAAAACGTTAATTTACATAAAAATGACGTATGTTCGAAAGGCTGCATCTGTCACTTTTTCTAAAAAAACTCGAATAACTCGAAAACGGTTCATTTTGGATATAGGGTATGATACATGAGTTAGAATCTGAATCATGGGAAGAATTCAAAAATGAGGTGAAATACAGAATGTGCCATTAAAAATAACAAAGATGACGTCACTTCTGGTGAAACTCGAAACGTCACCTCAACGATAATATTCCAGTTGAATTCTTCATTAGTTATTCACTCATCCTACCAATTTTCAAAATCGCCCTACTCTCAGTTTTCTATATATAGATTGCGTTAACTCGTCAAGATATACCCTGTATATTTTTACACTAACTGAAACAATTCATTGTAAGATATTCACTGTAACGGTTTTGAAAAAACCATGACATGTTGCATCCTCAGGCGAGAATTATGAATTACTTATACAGGGTGTAACTGAATGAGTGTAAAACATTTAAGAAGGTGATTCCTCATCGAAAAAAAGATAGGATCTTTCATATAAAGAAACTTCATTGGAGCATCCCTTGTTAAGATACAGCCCCTAAAAGGGGGACATAAAATTTGTATAACAATTTTTTTCACAAGCACTGAAAAAGTTACAATATTGAAATTAAACTGATGTTTTGTACTACCAAAAAGACACTTAGCCAGAAATTTATTTGGTTTACCCCATGGTTGTAAGAGGTGGAAAACGCAACCCCTAAAATTTATTTCCAATGTAATTTTTTGTCTTATTATTTGTTTAACATTTCCAATAGCCTGTTTCATTCTCAACAAAAAATGTCTCTTGGGTTTTTTGCCCAAAATAAACAAGTTCGTAGCAAAACATTATTTTATGAACAACTACAGGGATACATCGTCATAAATGCGAACTGCATTTATCGTTATTTTGTAGTTAGTACCTGCATTAAACGAATAAAGGGTAATAAACAAAACTAATTTATTAATAACAAAACACACAACATGTAGAAATCATAGTACATGTTCAATATGTCTACCTTCAGACATTACGCATGCGTCTAGACGTCGGCGCATTGAGCCACGTATTCGCTCAAATATTCCTGGAGTCTCTCTGATTACCCTGCACGCATCGATGATGCGGTTTCTTAAGTCCTCTTCATCGCGAACAGGAGTACGGTAAACCAAATGCTGTAAATGGCCCCAAATAGAGAAATCGAGAAGATTGAGATCCGAGGATCGAGCAGGCCAATTCTGTGGTCCTCCACTGATTTGCACATGTTTCAGGTAAATGCTGACGTGCTACTTGACTAAAATAGGCGAGAGCCCTATCATGTATAGACAACATATCCCTTCTGACGCCCAAAGGAACTTCCTCCAGCAGTACTGGATGCACTTCTCTTAAAAATTGAACGTAAGCCTCACCATTTAATCGAGGTACGTCAGGTTAATTTCAATATTGTAACTTTTTTAGTGCTTGTGAAAAAAATTGTTATACAAATTTTATGTACCCCCTTCAAGGGGCTGTATCTTAATAAGGGATGCTCCAATGAAATTTCTTTATATGAAAGATCCTTTTTTTTTTCGATGAGGAATCACGTCCTCAAATGTTTTACACTTATTTAGTTACACCCTGTATTCTCAAACATTTTATACTCTACAATATCCGTTAGTACCCACGATCCAATGAAAAAAAAGAATCAATTCATATAACTGGAAGATCAAACATAGTTCATTATTTGAACTCTAGTCCAGGTTAATGTCATTGATTGAACTACGTATGATTTCCTGATTAGGACAGATTAAGCAGAAGGAAGTTATTCAAATCAACTGGTCATTCATTACATATTGGGGATTTTTGAAAATATGTCTATATCTTTTCAATCTTTCTTCAGGAAATACAGAATTCTGAATTAATGACTGAACTCATATCCCATAGAGGGACGTCACTAGCATGTGTTACATTCAATTTTTCATTGTGAAAACTTGTTTCTATGTTTTTATGCATAAATGGTTATGATAACAATCTAGCAATTTTTTTATTGTTTAAAAAAACTATACAGTCAAGCCAAGGAGGGGGATTTACATGGATGTCATGTGGATTGGTATTCGACAATTTTGTTTGTTTACGTACCGATTCACCCAGAAATGTGCCTCTTTGCTGAAGACGATTTTTTAATGAAAATTAGGGCGTCAGCGAACATACGTCATTGTCTATAGCCGTTTACCTTCAGTTCCTAGGTCAGTTGAATTCTGTACGGGTGCTGGCCTAAGTCGCGATGCAAAATTCGGCGAATTGTGGTCTGTGAAAGGTCAAGTTCTTGTAAGCGAGGCGAAATCGACTGCTTCGGATTCTCCGGCACACTCTCACAGACATGGGCGATGTTTTCTGTAGATCTTGCGTTTCGCTGACGTACGGGTGTTGGTAGATCGTTGAAACTGAACTAGTTGACCCAAATTCATTGACCACATCGCGAATAGTCCTCTCGGTAGGCCGATTATGGCGACCGTAAAATTGGCGAAACGCGCGATACGTTGCACAAATAGAACACCCATTTTGATAAAACGATTTGCTGTTGAGTACGTTGTTGAATACGTCCATGCTGATTTGGCAAAACAGAGTGAATAAATGACAAGTGATTTGACAGATGTAGCTTCAGCAAGATGGTCGTTATCAATGGTCAAAGTTTGGAAGTCCCTGTTGGAAGACCTTATATAAGTTATCCATCATTCCCCCATGGGAAAGCTATCGTATAGCGAAATGCGTGTCATGGTTTCTGTGAAAGTCCTAATCTTACAGGAAATTGTATCAATTAATGTCAGTATCGATTTTCTTCAAGCATCAGCTAATTCTACCTAACATGTATTTTCTTTTCGCTTATTGCATCATTCAATGAAATGAAGCGAATTTAATTGACTGTAATGTTATTTTAGTGATGTAAATCATCAAGGAATTATATTAACGAAATCATGATTATATGTACCCCAAACATCACTCACCTATTATCGTTGTAATAAAGCTGAAATAGTAACCAGCCTTTGGGTAACTTTGGTTGATGTAACCAGTGATTGGTATCCCTATCAGCACCGGCAGTGAATTTGCACCCTGAATGAAACTCCAGGCTTTGGTGAAATGTCGTCCTTTGATACGCTCTAGAGTAAACATTTTTAAGGAGTACGTGAATCCACCAAGGCATATGCCGTAAAGCCAGACGAAGAGTACATATCCATGATATCCTTGAACTGCACTCAGTGCAAGGAGGGATATTCCTGAAAAGACATGGAAGTAATATTTGAAATTGAATTGAAAGTATAAACTGTTCCCCCCATATAAAACGTATTATATGATATATACATTATACAATGTGGGCTAATGAAGATACAGTAAGGCCGTTGTCGTTTAGAAAAGCATCTGAAAAAACAAACCCTCAAATGAAATGATTGGAAACGCAGCTATAAAAGTTACTATTCTACGTTTGATATCAATCATCCTGAAGAATTTCAAAATCTAATAAATCCTACTCATATAGAATTAATCTTATGCAGAAATTAAATGTAGTTGTTTAATTTTGCTAATTAAGCTTGTCGCCTACTTTTCCGGCCCAGCACAGCACGGCGCTGCCCGTCGGTTTATGGCAAATCAGGGAGAGTTTCATCATCTTTTCAACGACCTGAAAGAAGACGAGAAGAAATTTTTTCAGTATTTCCGAATGACTCCAGGCAAATTTTCAGAACTTCTGGATATTCTAGAGCCTGCCTTAACAAGCAAGTCAATTTCTACTCGTACATTTTCATAGATACCGTCTGACACTGTGCTGTCAACTGATGGAAAAGCATAACAGAGACAGAAACTTCTCAGGCACGACTGAACAAGTTGATGCCGGCAAGCGCTGGCCGGCGACGCACTTACTTGGCCAGTCCGTCACAGCACGTACCGTTATTTGCCGGACAGGATCGGACACTGGAATCCTTTCCGGCGGCGGACGCTCTTGGCTGTGCAGTGCCGGGCCAGTGGGCGGTTGTCCATTCATTTTCATTGTTCCAATCCTATCCGTATGTTCACGAGCCGGGCCGTGCTGTGCTGTGCCGGACAAGTGGGCGACAAGCTTTATTCAGTGAAGTGATAATAAATAATCCAAATTGGTGTTAAAATGGGTGTGAGTTTATTTTCATCGGGTCTGTTAAGCTTGTCGTCTACTTGTCCGGCCCAGCACGGCGCTGTCCGTCGCCTGATGGCGACGGGTAGTAGCATCGCCCACTTGTCCAGCTACAACCAGTATATTGAAGGTGCTGTTTGTTCGATTTCAAGGGAATTCCAGTTGACATCGAGCGGTAACAAAAACTTGTCTATCACTAGCAGTTCTGACGAAGAAGAGGTCATTATAGAAGCAGCATCATTGAATGTAGAAGATAATATTCACAAAAAAGAATGTTGTGGGACCATCACATTATTTAAAAGAGGCAAATCTGGGAGAGTTTCATCATCTTTTCAAAGATCTGAAAGAAGACGAGGAAAATTTTTTCCAGTATTTCCGAATGACTCCAGACAAATTTTCAGAACTTCTGGATATTCTAGAGTCTGCCTTAATAAGCAACTCAATTTTTCCTCATTCATTTCCATAGGTACTATCTGACACTCTGCTGTGAACTGATGGAATAGCAAAACAGAGAGACAGAAACTTTCCAGACACGTTTGGACAAGTTGATGCTGGCAAGCGCTGGACGGCGACGCGCTCACTTGGCCAGTCCGTCATAGTACGTAACGTTATTTGCCGGACAGGATGGGAGAGCTGGAATCCTTTCCGGCGACGGATGCTCTTGGCTGTGCCGTGCCAGGCGTGGGCGGTTGTCTATTCATTTTCATTGTTCCAATCCTATCCGTATTTTGACGGGACGGGCGGTGCCGGACAAGTGGGCGACAAGCTTAATCGTCGTAAATGATAGTATTGATCCGACAGAAATCTTTAACTACGATGATTTTTTCGTAATGATGGATTTCATGCTTGCTTTTACATCTCTGATGGGATCTATTCGATGATCGAAACAATACTGTTTTTGAGTTCTGGTTCCATCCAAGTATAATGAGAACAAGATGACTCTGCCAGGGAAGAAAGAAACAATACCTGTGAGAATGTCTATCTTCTCTTTTAATAAAAAAGTGCAGTAGTTCGCAAGGTTGATGAGTAGACAAATTTTGAATATCAATTTCTTCATGCTGATTTTTCATTAATTTATAAGTTTCTTCTTGGTACTTAGTGCATCGGATTTGAAAAATCACGAATCGTTGGAAAAATCTTTCATGATTTTTCAAGTGGAGTTTAGTATGAGATCTAATTCCATTTGGGATTTGGATTTCACCCCGTCAAGAAATGAAAGTCTAAAATTGAAGTGATTTGTTATTGCATGAAAACAGTCTATTCGCCATATAAAACTTGTTTTTATCCACTCAACAGAATAGCTCACGCACTTGTCAAATTACATAGACTACTCTCAAATGCATATGTATTTGAGTAAGGCCGATGAAATCTTCTCTGACGAAGACGCCATCCGTGGGTACAACAGAGAACCAATCCTCGAATATCAAAGATAAACGAGGCCCTCCGAGGCGGACAGTTTCAAATCCAATCTTCGACATCGTCCTCAGTATTTTACTAGGTACTGCTTTAACAACTTAACATATGTTGAAAAATTGGAAATGTGTATACTAATTTTGTAAAGTTATACAGGGTGTCTCTGGACTTCCTCTTTTCCTCTCGGGAATGTATAGATGGGGTCAAAATATCACCAGTACTTCATATAACTTTTTTTCCTAAAAGTCTTCGTAACCAAGTTACGGGCCCTCGAAGTTACAAAATGAAAAATGTTTTTCTTTGATAACTTTTCAAGTGAATATTCAAAATCAT
>NW_019292177.1:15096-43549 GCF_000500325.1 Leptinotarsa decemlineata | reverse complement strand
TATATATATATATATATATATATATATATATATATATATATATATATATATATATATGTGTGTGTGTGTGTTCGGATAGATTTTCGCGGTCAGTAATTTGATATACTATTGTCCGGGTTGAACCGCGTCTGTAATTTTCATCGTTTCGACGTTTGGGCTCCTGCTTTGGAGCCATTCTCAAAAATCACTTAGATTTGTACTTACATGACTCGAAGACGAGGTCGTAATCTTCTTTGTACTCAAGTCTCGTTACTAGTTCTATGTTTGCTGTGTACCCTTCCTTTACTTCTTCCGCAATGCACAATGATGAGTCGCGATCCTTTGTTTGCAAGCATTTTAGGCGTATACATTCTCGAATCATCAGTCTACCCTTTCGTAACTGTGTCGTGAGTGTCATACCAAGTTTCGTCCAAATAGAAAATTCATCGTTGTTTTTGTCTATATTTAGTTATTTGTTCTAAATATTTGTTACGCAATTCCACTATTCTTCTGCTTTCCATAACTTCCATAACTTTCCATAACGTTTTTTATTATTTTAAATCTAAATCCTAGTTTCTTTATCCAGTTCTGAAGAGTTTTGTCAGCTCACGTTATGGCCGGAAGTATTCAATTTCTTCCTTATGATTTCAGTTGTAGGAATCTCATTGCATTTGTAACAGTGGTATATTATTTTTTTCAATGATTCTATTAGACGAACATCTGAAGGTTTTGGTAATCCTGTATCACATCGCGTCTTGCGTTCATAAGGTTTGTTTTTGACTATTTTACGTACAGTCGGGAAATGAATTTCGGTCAAATCTGATTTTGCTTGTAATGCTTGAGATGTAGATTATTATATACATTGAAACTTACTCTCTGTGTTTCAATATTCAAATGCATCCGAATCTCATTCACTGTTTTTTTTCGCATTGTTTACCATCACTATTGTAATCACTACACACATTCTATTCGTCACCGTAACATGACTTCAAATTTAATTTTATGACTCTTCAGCCAATCATAAAAGTCGGTTAGTAAAAATTATTCAATAGGAACCGCCAATTCTTCAGTCCACGTGGACTAGTTGGCAGCGACATTATTTCTCTGTATTGTTTTTTTTTGGCTTTTGAGATGCCGTGATAAGAGATAAGAGTTCAGTAAAAGTTAAAGGAATTATGGACGCCGTATAGTATAGATGTTTCTATTTGAACCGAACAATACAAGTATGTGTTATCAGGACTTCCCAGAATTCACGCATTTATTATTGATTTCATATCTGGTTTGTTTTAGCGGAACCTACAGATGAATCAGTGCCGGTTTTGAAATATAACTCACTCCTACAGCATCGATAAAGCAGAGTTGATAACTTAGTGACAACATGTGTTGTTTATGTGAAGCGTAAGTCCATAAAGCTCAAGTCTAGCATTCATTTACATAATATTTTTTAGGGTGTCATGCATCTGTTCAACTATTACTCTGATTGTACTGATAGCGCTAATAACTGGAATTGTATTTTTGGTACTATTTCTCGAGAAGAAATTGTAGAATCTGGACTGATTGACATCCCTCAATTCAAAAATTTTTTGAATTACCTTTTTTCTACCTGACTTTGCTGAATTCACATGGATAGACTATTTATACCTTTGTTCGAAGTTAATGAATAATGATTTACATTAAAATTGTGAGATTCAAAGAATAACTATTTCACTTTTTAAAACAAATTAGTTAATATTCACCTTTCATATTCACTGCTAACTTCGTTAGCTGGTAATAGTAGTAGTTGATATGAATAATAAAAAAAGAAATTATAAAAAGACTGCTAGTTGAAAAAATACAATTGAAGAAAACAGAAATGAGACTGGTACAGATATGAAACAAATTTTTTTCCATACATTTTCACAGAGGTTGCTATTTTGAAGAGAGGTTGCTACGTTCATAACTTTTATAATATTAAGTGTATCAAAATGAGATTTCGTAGAGGTTTATGGCAAGTGAAGAGGAGGGTTTTACTTTAAGTTTTACTGAAAGCGACCTTGGTTTTGAAGTTTTGAGTGCATATTTCACTGTTTCTAGATTTCTGAGACACTTCTGTAATGTGAACAATTTACAACATCTCTACTGACAATAGATATGAAACAAGTTGACAACATTTTTCAAATGGCACTGATAAACACTTTTCGAAAAAAAGATTCCTTACCGAATTTATCGTCTATTGCGATTGGATTAAAAATAAGAAACATAAGGTGAATAGGGAAAATGCTAAATGATGATTCATTTATTTTGTCAAGTGTGACATGAATTGTCATAATGCACAATGCTCTGCAATTATTTTTATTCATATTTCTTTGAAAAACAAAACACTCAGGTAGTTACAGTGACATAAGCTTTGTGAGAAGAAAGTTAAAGTTTCTAAATTTTGTTCAATTTCAATTTGGGTTTTCGTCGAAATAATGTATACTAGAAGTGAAAAAGTGGATAACATTGCCATAATCTAAACCGTAACAGATACGAAGACGATTGAATGGGAAAAAATATAACTGTCATCAAGAACTATACAATGGTCGAAAAAAATTTACGGGGACTCTCGCCCTTCTCGAGTTATACGGGGAAAACCAAAGATGCTGTTTTTAATTTTTGGAATGGAATTGTTATTTCGGAGAATATCTAGAAACGGAAGAAGAAAATGTTATTGAATTCGAAGTGTACTAAGACAATGTAATAATAAATATCCAATAAATTGTTTCGTGTCAATATGACCACCATCAACTTTTTTTTAAACACGGAACTGTTTTTTTATTACAGATATTGATGAAGCGATAAATTCACAATCCAATTTTAATGGCGTTTCATTTGAAATAACCGCCATCATCACTGACAACAATCAAACAGAAAAACAATTTATTTCATCATGAACTTTTGGGAAAAATGAAACCAATACGGAAAATCAAAGCTACATGGCAATCTACACTAAATGCTCGAATTGACGACCTCTTTGTTGAATGCACATAATATGATGGTCCAGACAATTTCTGTGTCAATTTTGTAGCATAATAGGTGTAATACTAATACGTGCATCTCTAATTTTTTGTTTGAGATGGTCGATATCTGTACTTAGTGATGAAAAAACTTTATCTTTCATGTATCCCAAGACAAAAAAATTTAAGAGAGTAAGATCTGGGGATCGAACTGGCCAGTTAATTGGTCCAGTGTTTCCAATACATTTTCTTGGGAATATTGAATCTTAATATTCCCTTACTATTGCTACATTATCGAGAGGAGCGCCGTCCTGTTGAAAATATTGTATTTCATGACGGGTAATCACTGGCAATTCATCTAAATAGCCATCGAATTCAATGAATAGAAAATGAAGGTACATTTCACTATTCAAATGATCATAGTGAAAGAAAGGGCCAACCAAACATTTATTCCGAACCTTTCTTGGAAATTGGTTTCTCTATGTGAATGTTCATTTGTATTATTCCACCTATAATGGATATTGCTGTTAAACCAACCATTGTTGGTGAATTTTGATTCGTCCGTCCGTATTTTTTTTACAAATATTTCAACTTCCCTATTTCTACTTCTCAACCACTTCGCAAATCGTACTCTCCTTTTGTGATCCCTTTCGTTGATGTGATGAACTTTTACGTATCCTGTAGCATTTATATTTGTTGTTTTCAAAATAGTTCTGGTGGATTTTACAGAAATCCCCATTTTGTGGAAAATTTCTCGAAAAGAACAATCTTGATGAGCATAATTTTTGTAATTGGCCAATCCTAAATTAAAAGAAAAAGATGTTTTCACTGTGACCCAAAAACATTCATTTGATTCCTCACACTTCCAGTAACCACACATTTTCTTGTTTTTTTTTCCGTCAAATGCACCATAGTCCTTCAAATTTCATTCTAATCGTCTTAACATTTGGATGTTCGTGATACAACGATTCGGGTATAGCTCAACATACATATTTATTGTCAAAAGAAGATTTCTATTTGATTTTTCATAATTGAATAGCATATCAGTACTTCCATCATTTGAATTCATCTTTGATACGTTCATAAACGTCTGACAATTCTCAACAGCGCATTCATTTTTCCTGCCATAGAAACCAAACAAAGCCTACGCATTTGAGATGGTAAACGAATTGTCATGCTATTTGATCATACCAAATCATATAACAATCGAATTTTTACCAAAAACTGATATTTTCGTTACTTCTAGGATTGAGAATTATAAAAATATTACGAATTATAATTGATTAGGGCGAAATAAGCCTTGAAAGAAGGATTACGGCAATACAAAAATTTCCAAAAGGGAAAAGTACGAATTTTCATTGTGTTAGGGTACCTACCTGTGGAATTCATTGGATTGTCTGAATTATATTTTGAAGATATCGAAACAATTTACAAAATAAGTAACGAGAAGACCCTAATATAAAATTGTTGTCACTGATTATGGTAGTTATTTCAAATGAAGCGCTATAAAAATATCAAATGTGATATACCCTTGGATTGTGAATTTATCGCTTTATTAATATCTGTGAGAAAAATACAGTCCCGTGTTTAAAAAAAAGTTGATAATGGTCATGTTGACACGAAACGTTTCATCGAATATTTATCATTACCTCGTCATAGTACACATCGAATACAATGACATTTTTGTCCATTTTTTGATATTCTCCGAAATAACAATTCCATTCGAAGAAAACGAAAAACAGCATTTTTGGTTTTCCACGTATAACTCGAGAAGGGCGAGGGTCCCCGTAAATTTTCTTCGTCCATTGTATTGTTCCCGATGACAGTTATATTTTTTCCCATTTAATCGTCTACGTATTTGTTACGGTTTAGAATATAGCAATGTTACCACATGATAAAAGAAACGGCCATTATATTAATAATGTTGAGAGAATGGCAAAAAGAGATATCTCAATTGGCAACATCCAGTCATCAATATTTTCTGTAGTTGAGGAAGGAACAGAAGTTAATCATAAATGGAGAGACCGGAAATAACGTTCTTGTTATGGTTGAGGTTCTCTTTGAGAGAAATTAGTGGTTACCCTTTGAGCTAGGTATACTCATAACTCACCTGAGACCAATTACAATTCTCCCGTGTCTCCCTAAAGTAGTGGAATTGATAATAAAAGAACGGATTATTGAGTATGTCAATGAAAATCATTAGTGTTTAATATCTGTATGATCAATATACTGACCTCAGCATATGGCTCTTCTGTTATTTACCGACTACCTGATTAAAACTGTAGATGATGGGAATTTGACCTGTTTGGTACTCCTGCTTTGAAGAAAGACCTTTGACACTCGATTACGAGATATTTTGAAGAACCGTACTCAAAGAGTTGTTATGGATGGAGTTGTATCGGATGCTCTTTTGGTACAAAGGGAGTAACAAAAAGATCACTGGGCCCTTGCTTTCTAGCTTGCATATTTGTGATTTTTATCTGTTTGTAAAAAATGCAATATACATCAGTATGCAGACATCACGCAGTTATATTTCTCTTTCCCGCCTCGTGATTCTACATCTGCTCAATTTTCAAGCTCAATTTTAATGAAACTGCAATAATGATGTTTGGACCTAAGAAGAACAGAGAGTTCTCCAACTCCACTTTTTAAATACGCATCGCATCCCTCTGCGACCGATATAAACATTAAGGATTGTGATTTGATATAGACTCTACTTCACTAAACATGTCAGCTATCTGAACCAAACTGTTTCAGGCAGCTGTTTTCAAATCGTGATTTGCTCAATACAAACTTAAAATTTAGACTATGCGAGTTAGTGATCATGTCAAAAATATCTTATTGCCACAGTATTAATGAACTTTTTTAGGACAATCGGATGCTCTTCGACTACAGCGTATTCAGAATAGCTGTCTACGTTTCTTGTTTGGTATCCGTAAATATCCGGAAATATGCCACTCAAGAATCAGGGTAGTTAAAAGTTGAGAAACTTGAAAAACTGCATCTACTCACCAACATACAACATGTTTTGATATCTCGTCAACCTATATCAAAGCGGGATTCCCACGAAAACTCAACCTCAGCTGCATTCATTGACCCCTCGGCAGCCTATGACACAGTATGGAAGGGGGGATGCTCTGCAAGCTTCTCATAAAAAATCTCTGCAAGCGAATAAATCAACTGATATCGAACATGCTTGCTGATCAGATGTTTCAGATTATAATGGGCACCGACATCAGCTCACCAAAGAAACCCAACGACGGCTTGCCACAGAGATCAGTGCTCGCTCCGCTGTTCATTTAGAGCGGATATGCCAAAAACAAGGTCAAATAAATTCGGCAAGGTGACGACTGGGTGCTTGCGACAAGATGAAACTCAATCAAAAAAGCTGAGGAAATCCTAACAGCAAATCTGGAGACAATGGATACATACTTCCACAATTGGAGACTCCAGCCAAATGCCTCCAAAACAGATATTAGCTGCTTCCACCTCAATGACAGACTAACCAGGGAAGAGCTCAACATACGATTTGATGATACCAAACTAACCTACAACAAAACACTGAAATACGTGGGAGTAACTCTCTTGATAGAACACTATCATTTGAGAACACATAACCAAACCACCGAGAAGCTGAAAACCAGATACAATTTATTCCAGAAGCTATGTGGTACCACTTTGGGAGCATCGGCTTTTACGCTGCGCTGTTTCGCTTTGGGACTTCTCTTCTCGACGGCTGAATAGTGTGCCCCAGTTTGGCTCAGCAGTCCGCATGCAAAGAAGGTGGACGTCCAACTGAATAATACCAGGAGGATGATCGCTGGTGTCATTAAGTCGACCAATCAGTGGCTCCCATCACCAAGCCATATCCAATCACAATCCACAATCCAATCACAATCGTCTCCGCTCCAGAAATCCACCGACTAAAATGGCAAGTGTAGCAATGCAAGAGGAGTTCTACTCGACCAATGCAAGGCAATAATATGCCCTGCATTACCCAAAAGCCCCTAGGATTTGAGCTACCACGCAGAACCTGGTCCACACTTAACAGAATCAGAACACAACATGGTAGATGTGCATATCTACCTCTTGCACAAATGGGGCAAACAACCATAACCATACTGCGACTGCTGAGAATAGGTTTGTTCTGGTTCTAACATCCGAAACTGTTTGGAAACTGCGCAAGACATGATGCGTACAAACATAAAACCTCGAACAGTCTGAAATAGTCTCGGACACTTGGTTAAACCAGAACTCATTTTAATGAGACCACTGTGCCACCTGTCGGATATATGAAGAGATGAAGACGAGAAAATACTGTTGATCATGTCCATTTTCTTATGTAGCGTATCCCTGTAGTCAGTTCAAATGTTATCTAACCCCAATCATCAATCATTCAAATCAAATATATAAAAAAATATCCTAGAATATAGCCCAAACAAATTTCCACATGAATGCGCATGAGCAACGGGAACAGTTCAGCCTCGAGAGGAAGAACGATTCGGGACGGTTTAGGATCATTTCGCACTCGAAACCATAACAGAGGATCCATCAATTCGAACTTATCTTCAATAAACCAGAACGCTGTATATCAACTGAGCATTATCCTGACGTCCTAGAATCAGAATTTCGTAGAACCAGAACAAACCTAATATCAAACGATTAAAACATCACGAACGAATATCCTACATCAGTATAGTTTTTTAATATCTCGAAAAATTTTCAAAATATTGGAAATTTGAAAAAAGATCTGAAAAGATCTATAAATTTGCGTGAAAAAAGTCCCGACTCCTGAAACTGTATCTCAATTATTTATAATTTTTACAAACCCCTGCAAATAGAGCCAAAAACGGGTAGTCTGGCTTTCGCGCGCATTTTGTCACTCTGACATAAAAACAAAAAAAAAATTTTAAACGAATATTAAGGAATATTACGGAATGAAAAATTCATGTTATGTTGAGATACACCAATGAACAATAATCCGCAGTCAAACAATTTTTATCTCAATTTTAACATTAATTATGCATTTGTTAATTAATAACTTTTTGAATTGAAAGTTAATATAAATATAAATTGAGTTAAAAAATTTTTGACTGCGGATTATTGTTTATTGATGTATAATGTGTTTAAGTGATTTTTTTATTTTTATATCAGAGTTACGGAATGCGCGCGGAAGCCAGACTACCCGTTTTTGGCTCCATTTTCAGGGCTCTGTAAAAATTATAAATAGTCGAGATACAGTTTCGGGAGTCGGGACTCTTTTTACGCAAATTTCAGATCTTTTTTCGAATTTTCGAAATTTTGAAAATTTTTCGAGATATTAAAAAAACTTTCACTCGATTTTTTTTCACTTGATTGTTTATAACTTTAGTAATTTTTTCAGCGCCTTTTCAGACTTTTCCTTAAACTTTCTAGGTAAAAATACGAACCCAATGACACCTTGGTCGTAATTTTTGGACCCGTCTGTAAAATTTCACAAACAAAAAGTACATGTGAATCAGACTAGTAGACCTGAATACTTTCTGTTGGCAACTGGCGGGTCAGTAGATTATCTGTTTGAAATCTGTTTAAAATCTGTTTTTCCGTTAATCAGCTGTCGCCCCCATACGAACCACAACTCTCAGAAGTTGAGAAACTTGTGCGAGCTGAGGACCTTTTAACGTGTGATTCCTAACACAGATTTGATATTTGTTTGTGAAACCCCAAAGTTTGTTTTATTAACTTATATGTGTAAATTAGCATTTGAGTTTACTGTGTCTGAATTGCCATACGATAAATTAATGAATCTATATCAAATTCCATTTTGATACACCTTAAAATTGGCTTTTCTTTGTTTACGCCCGGTATGTTGGGACATATGTTATGTAGAAATCATTTTATCTTTTCCGATTTGAAAATTAGACACTTCTAAATGGAATTCAAATAGAAATATTTACTTTGACGTAAAAGAGTTTATTATTGAAGAATATTCGGCAAAAAAGGAGAATACCTGAAATGTTGACCGAACATGTTTGGTTAGACTACACGAATATTTGTCCTGATTAGATAATATCACCATAAATATATTTCTTCTAGGTCATTATTTGATTATTTTTCGATATTACTTATTGATATATTTTTTTCAGTATCTTGCTCATTTATTCTTAAAATTCAAACATATTGACTTTTGTGAGTGAAATAATGAGTTTTGATTTGATTCCCTGCAAAATATTACAAATATTGTTTCTGCAAGTTACCATTTTGTCAATAATGTTCAATTCTGGGATTTTCTGAAAGAAAAACCCTGAGAGTAATAAATATGAAGCAATACCTGCGAATAGCTTAACTTTACTATAAAATAACATACTTTTTCTAAAATGTTATTACAAATAGGCGTATCCAAAATTTAAAAAACAAATTGAAATTCTAAACAGCAGAAATTCAATACCTATTTTCATAGATTTTCTCCTGGAAACTTGAAGTTCTTAGGACCGACTATAAAAGTATTGAAAAACAATCTTTTGCAATAGAAATTATGTGAATATGTCATTCATTATTGGAATAATTTTGATAATCCATAGATGAGTCTAACACATGATGATTGTATTTTCTGGATACGGCGTAGTTCTGAGCAATTTAAGCAAGGAATATACGAATTGTATATATACACTTCATCGCATTGGTTAAAATGCGATAGTATATCAATTTCCACCGATAAATACTGCCTTTGGAAATAGATTGCTTTCACAGAAGAAAAAGCATTTTTAAGTTCATTAGTAACATTTTTCTGTAACGTTGAGATATATCGATTGTCAATCCTAAACTTTTGTGTGATGATTCGATAGGTATTTTTGCATCACCAATTATTACATTTACACGATTTTTTAAATAGTTTGATATATTTGTTACTAAACATCAAAGGAACTGTTTTTTTTAAATTCATTTTCAGAATAGGATCAGTTAACATTTTATATAACGAACTGAAATCATCATTGATAAGCTCTACCGATCTGCTACAATATCCCAAAACATTTGCAAAATTCAAAGTATAGAGTGTGAATAAAAGTGGCTCCAACATGCTTCCTTGAGGAACTCCTGGAAGTAAATTTCGACAAGTATACTCTTCATCATCCAGTTTCACACACTAGATCTGTATACAATCTTACGTAAAATATAAAATTATAATAACATGTAGAATAACCTTCCACAATACACCCAAAAAACAGTAAGAAACTTTTAGTCCTCCACAAAAAATGTCTGTCAAAGAATATGTAGGATACTATTTGTCACCAGCATAAAAATAAGTCAACCGTGTTGCCATCATTGGTATCACTGTATATACTTGTATTCCAATCTAAAATGAGGGCAGAATGATACTTATGTATTAAGAAATAATTACTCCTCAGATTTGAAAATCGGTACTCACCAAATAAAAAATAGGGGCATAAATTCCCAAGGCAGCAAAGGTGCATGCCATCATCAGTACTCTGAGACCTCTGCTTTTCAGAGGACTGAAATCGAACATCGGTGGTTTTGGTATTTTCGTGTGAGATTTTTTCTCCTTCATTTTCTTTCTTTGGTTTTTCAAATGTGTTATTGCTCTTCTCTGTGGGTGATATAGATTTGCTGATCTGTAGACTATAGGTAGAAAAAAAGCCAGAGCTAGAAGTCCGGTCGTAGATTGAAGGCCCAGTCGCCATCCCAACTTTCTGAAAATTATCAATCAATAATTTGAGTTGAAGCAGAAAAGGATGTGAGAATATGAAAATTTGACAAAAGAAACTTGACATAATTCGAAAAGTATCTAATGTTGATCTAAAGATAAGTGTAACTATTCCACAGGCACCCCTCTCAGAGCGCTTTGAGGATTTTCCTGTAATGCTTGTGTTTTGTCCCTGAAAAAACAAGATAATGATTCTTGTTAATTCCAAGATATCACATTATTATGAGTTATTATTATGAATACTTGAATAAAAATAATGAAACACATAGCGGTTAATACAATTTGAATAAATTATCCAAAGGCAAACTATTGTACTGAACGATTTTTCACCGATACTCATCTGTTGAATTTTTTCAAACGGAATAGTGTATGCATGTCTTATGGACTAATCACGATTAGACGAGTTACTCTCGAGTATGAAATTGAGTAATTTATATAGGAGTGTAGGCTATTACGGCTGGCGTCAATATTTTGGATGGCAGTAATCTTCAGTGGCGTGGTCGAAGTACTCTTCTTGACATGTCAACTGAAAATGAAGCTCCCATTTATAGTGCGGTTTTTCGCACACTTTCTGTAATGGGGGTTTCGCGAGTACCCACTTGGTTGACTTGGCTTCGTTTTGGTGCTTTTCAAAGCTGTGTGCCAGATCTTTGGTATATATGTTCTCTCTTCCTTTCTGTTGAAGTTCTCTTGGTGTTTGTGTGTTTACATGGTTTCTGAATGCATTCTGAATGCATACTGTAACGTGAAAAGTTGACTTTTATCAACAATCCAAAGCACTTGTTACGAAATGTATCATTTAATTGTGGAAATCATGACATACATGTATACAATTTCAGAGTTCCAATCTAGTAAACATCAGCTATTTTATTTTCTTGATAACTCTGTATTTCATTGCATAGTTGATGTAGTCTGGGGAAGAGAAAAAGAAACGAATTATTATTAATGAAATAAAATTCTCAAAAAGAAGGAATGCTCAATGAATACTTCATACAAAGGAGAAGTATTGCCATTGGAGTACACCAAATTTCGTCAACGTGTACGTCACGGCGCAAAGGACGAGTTTGTGTTAATACTTCTGGTCGGAGGTCACCTGAAAGGATTTTGGGTGACGGTTGAGAAACGAAAGTAGAGTGTGTCACGTCAGTTACCATTTTTGTGTTGGGCATTATTTTAGTGGAAGCCTTTCCCTTAGAGGAGATCTGCCGGTTTCCATTAAGCTACGGACAAGTACAGCCTTTGGTATTTTCCAAGAAGCGTGGGTCGTCCAACCATCTCGAACGTTTTTGTTCTGGTTTGGAACCTTTTGGATCCCCAAATACCGTCTTTTGCTGTCGACCAGTTTTGAAAAAAAAGAAAAGTCGAATTGCTCCAGTTCGACATATATCTTTCGAATCCAGGATGTTTATAGTATCGCCTGACAACTGAACTGTTTCGTTTTCTAACCCTCCAGACTACATCGAGAATCTACTCGACCTCTCAGACAGCCTGTTGCTGATAACATCCAGAAAAGAAGGGACTCATTTGGTGAGGAATTTCCAATTTTTTTACATCGGAGTTGATTTCCACTACACAGACAACCTATTTTTGGAAACCAACTATATACCTGGTGTTTCCTTTTTAAATTATATGTGCCTACATGCATGTAACGTTTCAAAAATTATTTCCAACGTTTCAATAATTATTTTGTGTAGACGTAATGAAAGTCATATGAATTTACTTTATAACGTTGTTTTGTAAGATCCTACTGCAGCTGCAGCGGCGTCGTATTATTTCATTTGTTGTGTTACTGGATCACATCCTTTTTGTAATGAAAACAATAACCGCCTTTTTTGTCTACCATATTTTGGTTTAGTCTGCAGCAACTATTAAATAATTTTCTGATTATGCATATTTTTATTTCTTGATTTTAGCAAAATCAAATCAAGTGGCGCCCCATTCAAAAAAAGGTTGTTCCACAAAATAAAAAACCCACGACCACTGCTCTCCCAATATATTGACTGCTGTTAGCAACTTGTTACCTTTTTTTGAAATTCTCTATTAGCCGTGGACTTTCATTCGATCATCATAAAAAATATCAGAAAGAGGTAATAATACTCAATGCTGACTTTCATCTGACCGATATAGACTTTACCACAGTTACATGGAATCCTATAAACTCCCGCCGAATTGAATGGATCTCTGCTGTCATTTGCTGATCTCAGATACCAGATATCGATCTCTACACACACACAGATCGATACCTACATAATGGATCCAACCATCATCCAAAACAGAAACGAACCGTCATCAACGCCCTAGTGAACAGAGTTTTGAGAGTATGTGAAGAAATGTACGTCGACGACGAAATAAAACACCTAACAACTGTGTTACAAGCGAAAGGCTACAACAGAAAATACATTATCCTCGCTACACGTCCAAAGGAAAAGAAGAGAAACAGCAGTGAAGATCAACCCCAAGGTACTGTCTATCTGCCATACATAGAAGGTGTCACCAACCGAATCGGGAAAATTATAAAGAAGGAGAAAATTAACACCGTCTTCAAACCGAGAAAATATCTGAGTATCTGAAATCAGCAAAAGACAGCAGAGATCCACTCAAATCGGATTCCATGTAACTGTGGTAAAATCTATATCGGTCAGACGAAAAGAAGCATTGATACCCGCCTAGTCGAGCACAAGCGGAGTTGCCGATTGGGACAAACTGAGAAGTCTGCAGTCGCTGAACATGCACTGTTCGACGGGAACACAAGATCCTGTTCGAAAATACCGAGAAGGTATCAAATTCAAATCAGTATTCAACAAGAATGCATTTAGAAGCAATATAAATACACATATACCAATAGAACTTCAACAGAAAGGAAGAGAGAACACGTCAGAAATGAGAGCTTCAGTTTCAGTTGACATGTCAAGAAGAGTACTTCGACCTCGCCACTGAAGATGACTGCCGCAGTTGTAGTCGAAACGTTTGGAAATCATAACCAAAGAAGTCCACGGCAAAACCCGAAAACCATCCAAAACATTAAGTAATTCATATTTTTTTTCAATGCAGTAAATTGATGAAGAAATTTTAATACATAGAATTCATGTCTACAAATCCTTTGGGTTTGAATATATTTTCAATATGAATATATTTTCAATATATTGCTGTGTTCATATGAAATGAATAAATGCAAAATATATAATATACTAGCTGACCCTGTGAACTTCGTTCCGCCTTAGATGCAATAAAAAAGCAGATTTTTTTATTTAATTGATTACATTTTTTTATTAATCATGTATTTCAATTATTCTTTATTAGGTTGCACTCTTCAGTTAAGCACCTTGTGATACACAACATTTTTTGTTTTATTATCAGGCGCAAGTATAAACAACACAGATGGTCTTTCGACCATCGAAAGGAGTTTGAGAATTCAGTTAGTGGCTTCATCTTTATTTGTTACACAGTCAATTGATTTGAATAAATGCATTGTTCAAATGTTCCATCTACATCTTTATTCTTAGCAGCTAAAATTGCTCGCTCACTCAATCATTCATTATTTTTGTAGTTAGTAATTATGTTTGGGAATACTTTGCTGATAAGTTTGTCTTTCGATGAGACAAAGTTACAGAAATTTTGAGGAAATGAAATCAGTCCACTCGATTAGTCGACCGGTTCTCGACCATTACCAATAGTCATCAGCAATTGCTCAGAGAAATCTTCAGCAGATGTATCATTAAGCAATGCAACTCTCATGTTTGTTGTCAGCTGTAGTTTCTTCACATAGCGCCATAGATTCGATGATTTGAGCCAAACGTTTATTTCGTCGGCAGCCGTTGATCTTGGAATTACTGGGAGTGTTTCGCGGAGATCGCCAGACAGTAAAATCATTGCACCTCCAAAACATCTCGAGTCATTTCATAGATCTTTCAATGTTGAATGTTCAATGTTTGTGCGCCATAGTGCATTCGTCCCATATGATGATTTTCGATGCAGATAAAACTTTGGTCATTTTTTCAAATATTACATGTTGGTTCTACAATTTAACAGCAATTTTGATGCTGAATGAGCCGTACGGCATCCTTCTAACAATGTGGCTGCTATTCCGGAAGAAGCAACTGCAAGCGCAATGTTGGATCTCGCACGATCAGTATAGCTAAAACTAATGACATCAGGAATGTCTTACCAGTTCCATCAGGGGCATCCAGGAAATATAAACCACCATTTCCATCATCAATTGCCTTCATTAACCATTGACAAAATTACGTTTAGCTGTCATTCACTTTTTTTTGTTATTCCATATCAGATGCCTTTTTGCTATATCACGTTTTGTAGTGACTCCTTGCTGACTTCACGGAAACGCGGTTGAACGGGATAAAAAGTATTCTATGTCCCTTTCCTTGTTCTAAGCTACCTCTCTACCAATTCTCAGCTAAATCGGTTCATCCGTTCTTGAGTTATAAATAGTGTAACTATCACCACTTTCTTTTATATATATAGATTGATGGATGTAGCTATTACTACATGGTGGGAGATCATCATGAAAAACGAGAAATAAAACTTCCTATGTCTTTACACCACATGTAGGTATGTAACTAACGTTATTGCAGTTTCGCCCTATGAACCTATGAACCTATTTGGTAATCTTTCGTGGTAATTTGGTAATTTCAGTGCATTTGTATGAAATCTCTTCAAAAATGTTTTTTTTTTTATAATTCTCGAATCGAAGTAAAAATTAAATATGTATTGACATAAGATATACAAATTGGGCATTTACTTTTGATTTAAAATTACCTGTCAAACCCAGCAAGAATAAAATAACTCATGACATTATTACCGAAATTACATTAATTTAGAAAGTGACAAATGATTCAACTACGACCCTGCTTCTAAGATATTTTTTTCTGAAGATATTTATAGGTTCCTCTTCCGTTTTTTCGTAGAATTTGAAAATAATACCTACCATAAGACAATGCTAATTGTTAAACACAATAGGTACAAGTCACTAGTACCGTGAAATTTCTTGACAGTAAGTGATGAATACGAAGTATCATCAAATTGTTCAAGCCTGCAAACATGGTTATATTAATACACACTATTAAGTGAATATTCACGGACTAGCAGATGGAAATGCTACAGAAGCCCGTCGATTCTATCGAGGAAGATATCCGAACAGAAATATTCCAGCATAAAAAAACTTTTACCAGGTTATAGTCGAAGTAAACGATATTGTGCACACTTAAAGTTGGCGACACTCTCAAAGGCAAAAAAACCAATACATTGAAATGAACCGGCTGCGAACTAGTCCACGCGGACTGTAGAATTGGCGGTTCGTATTGGATAATTTTTACTAACCGAGTTTTATGATTGGCTAGATAATCATAAAATTTAATTTGAAGTTATGTTATGGTGACGAATAGAAATCGGGGAATACGGGGATGGTTATCGTCGTGTCATCAATGTTCAGTTCAGGAACTGACCGCGATTTGAGTGTTGAAATTCGATATTGGTGCAGTTATAACAACTAACAATTTTTGTAATCTGTTGAAAATGTGGAATTCATGGAGAAGTACTAACAGTAACCACGAGTGTATTAACAACGCAGACTTTCAAGTGTAATGATTCCAATAGCGATGGTGAACAACGCGAAAAAGAGATACCAGTGAGTAAGATTCGGATGCATTTGAATATTGAAATACAGAGAGTATGTTTCAATGTATATAAGAATCTACATATCAAGTTTGGTTTCGAGGGAAAAACTATTACAAGCAACATCAGATTTGACCGGAATTCCTTTCTCAACTGTACGTAAAATAGTCAAAAACAAACGTCACGAACGCAAGATGCGGTGTGATACAGGATTACCAAAACCTTTAGATGTTCACCTAATAAAATCATTGAAAAAAAATTATACGGCTGTTACAAAAGCAATGAGATTCCTACAGCTGAAATCATAAGGAAGAAATTGAATACTTCCGGCCATAACGTGAGCTGCTGTGACAGAACTCTTCAGAAATGGGTAAAGAAACTAGGATTTAGATTTAAAATAATAAACAAACGTCGAGTTACGGAAAGCAGAAGAATAGTGGAATTGCCTAACAAATACTTAGACGAATAACAGAATATAGAAAAGAAAAACGACAAATTTTCTATTAGACGAAATTTGGTGTGACACTCACGACACAGCTACGAAAGGGTGGACTGATGGTTCGAAAATGTGTACGCCTAACATGCCTGCAAACAAAGGATCGCGACAATTAATGTGCATTGCGGAGGAAGTGAAGGATGGGTTTCGATTTCTTTGAAATTCAGAAAAATTAATTTTTGTTATTATCTAGGTTAGGTTATTCGGTGGGTAAGAGAGAGAGTGGAAAGGTTTTGGATTTAATCAAATGAGCGAATGAATGTCATTACGTACTGTCGTCGATGACATAAGTAGATTGAACTCAGTGGTGATATAAAGTAGTAATTTTATGAATGACTTCAGTGCTTCTTCTTATAATGCCATCCAAACTTGGTGCCGAAGAGGCGATGAGGCAAGTGTCTTATGCTGAAACATCGAAACATTGAGGATGATAGTGTTTCATGTAAGTGAAATTTCACTCCTTTCATTTATTATATTGTGTAGCAATTCTGTGAATGATATCTGATTCAATACCATAATGAATGTTAAGAATACAAACTGAATAGAGAAGTGTTTTTCTATAACTCAGTGTTCATATGAAAGTATTCGTTTCGAAAGAATTTTTCTTTTGTGGAATTCAATATTTATATGAAATTTGTTGTTTCGAGGAGGGTTTTCTTCCAGTTAGTGTCTGAAAGTTATTTCTTTTTATTATCTTCACATCTTTGTATAGAATTAATTTTTTGTAATTGATTGCTCACTTCTTTTCTTCGGAAGACTCCCACTTTTTTGTATGAAGAGTTGAAAGCCAGAATATTTCTTTCCCTATAAGATCAATCTCCTTCAAAAATATACTTTTTTCAATTCAATTCTGGGGGTGATTCCCTAAAATTTTACTCAGTTCGATATAAGAACATGGGCTTTCTGGCTAGTAGGCCGTGGTCGAATGGAACCTGAAGTACTAAACGTTTCATCTGCTACTGCAGAAACATCATCAATGGCAATTGCGTTGACTGCGAGGACAACATTTATATTAAGAAATCTCAGCAACAACTGACTCAGTTCTTTAAAAAGGCCGATACATTTTCGTTCTACCACCCTGTATTAAAAATATCTAACTTTGATAAATTTAAAAAAATGATTACTCACCCAACAGCTTCTTTATACAAAACGGAAAATAAGGCAATTCCAACCCCTGTTCCTGATTGCGCCACCATTTCTACAAACTCCCTTCTTCTTTTGAAGTAGTGTCCTAGAACAAGTGTCGACGTTTCTCGAACCACTCCTGCTCCGACTCCCAAAAATATGCCGTAACTCAAGAGAGCCTGGAAGTTGAAACATAATTAAAGAACTTAAAATTTCTCAGCTTTATGTTTCACACCCATTAGTGGTTTTGGATGATTGGAAGATAGAATTTGAACTTCTGCACAAAATTTTTCAAAGGTAACACCGTATAACTTTGAAAACAGTACTGATTTGCACAAATATTTGAATTAGAAGTCTACTTTAACTCTTACTTCAAAGTTGAGCCTGTACCGGGGGTTGCATTTTTTTTAAACCCTTTCTGGAGACTGATAAATGTTTGATTGGAAATAGGTCAGGCCATAGATAGTTTAACTAATTCCAAAGAAATTCCGTTCAAAAGAGTTTTTATCTGAAAGTCAATTTTTTATTTATCCGTTAGTGAAAGTCAACTTTCCAATAAACCACGTTCATCCCATTCATCC
Organism: Leptinotarsa decemlineata; assembly: GCF_000500325.1. Classification (NCBI taxonomy): domain Eukaryota; kingdom Metazoa; phylum Arthropoda; class Insecta; order Coleoptera; family Chrysomelidae; genus Leptinotarsa; species Leptinotarsa decemlineata. Next base: position 25,063 of record NW_019292177.1, on the reverse strand, counting down.
ATCTATCCATCTACCTGTTCATGCATTCATCCATCTGTACATTCATCTATCTATCCATTTATCCATTTATCATCTATCAATCTGCCCATCTACCCATCTTTGTTTTTATTAAAGAGGAGAGAAAAATCTTCATAGACTGCTTCTCCTATCTAACGGCGGTCAGGAGACTTGTGCCAGATTTTTTATACTAAAAACCTCTGCCCTCCTCACCGCTTCCTCCCAGCGGAACTGCTTTCGCAATACTTCAATTTATAGTGTTGTCCTTATAACTTGCGGGTTCGATCTTCATTCTCATTATTCTCTATTATGAATCGAATTGTTCGATATGTGATATTCCAGCTCTCATCATTGACAGTAACTTTCCTCATTATATTTTCTACTGAGAAAGGTACCCCTGCAAACTCCATGAATTCTTGCTGAATATCTTTCCACCTGACACAGTGGAATAACGTATGTTCTACGTTATTCTGGAGGCTAAAATATGGGCATTCATCGGATTCAAATTTCACTCGTGTCCTGATATCACTTTCATGAGATAGTAGTGAATGATACACCTTTTTCGCTTGCCATCTAGTTGCTAGACTTCTATCTATCCTTCTATCTATATACTCATCTATCCATCTATCCATCCATATCAAATAACTCAAAAAATATTTCATCGAAAAAATTATTCGAAGTGAAACTGTAGCCCATGAAGAACAGAAACAATGGTGAGTTTAATGGTGTCTGTAGATCCAATACGAACTTGAGGTTTAGATCCCAAATAAATTCATTGAATATATGTAATGATTGTCAGATCGATGATCACTTATGGGGCAATTGTTTGATGGCTGAAGGCTTTACAAAAAACTGCCCAGGCGAAGCTCTCTGGCTTACATAGACAGGCTTGTCTGGTTATCAGTGGTGCCATCAGTACCACACCGTCAGCGGCCATGGAGATCCATCTAGAACTACCTCATCTCCACATTTTTCCGTAGAGAAAGGCAAGATGGACTGCACACAGACTTGTGCATATTACCAATTGCACAAAGCAATTTAATGCAGAGTAGGCATTAAATTGCCTAGGCTGTTGGCTGACACTGGAAGTCTCAGCAGTCTGGGAATGACCTCTGACATGCCTCCAACTGTCAACTACGAACTGCCTTATACAGTACTTTTCCAGAGTAGAGAGGATCGTATCCTCCGGGAGAAGGAAATTTCAAGAGCAGATAGTTGTTGGTTTACAGATGGATCAAAAACACCTTTGGGCTCTGGTGCAGGGTTCGAAAGAAACCCTGAAGAAGAATTTAATTAAATTCAGAACGTCGGCAAGAAAACAATTGTTTTTTTTAAGAAAAAATTGAACCTGTTACCCAACCAACTTTTTTCAGAAAAATTGTTGAAAACTAGTCAACTTTACTCAAACAGACGTTTGTACAGAGTGTGCCAAATTGAACAACTTCAAAGAGAAACTCCTGTTTTCGAACTAGATAGATGAAAACTGATGGCTGTGTCTGAGGGTCAACTGTTATGACAAACTAAATGGTGAAAACCGCATATCGATATCTATAATCGTTTTTGAGGTACAGCATGTTTTTGGAAAATGTGCATTATCGAAAAGTTGCTGTTGAGTTTTTTCCTGTCAATTTTTTTTTGTTTCTATGAAAACATTTCCAAAGCATTTTTTTGCGTAGAATTCGTGAAAAACTAATTTTTTCAAATGATATATCAATAGTTATTGATATATCATTTGTTTTTTCAGTGAGACACATTGTATGTTCCTACATATTTCAATAGAGCTCGAAATAACCTTTCCAAAAATGTAGCACATTTGATGTTTCGCTGGAGTCATCTTTGAAATACACAGTTTTAAGGTTTTTTCATGTAGACTTTGTAACGCACACTTTGGTCAAGTAGTATTTGCACGACACTGCGATAAAACAGAAAGAAATTGTTCGGTAGTAGCTATCAAATATTGAGAAAGCTTTTCACAGCAGTTATTGAAACGCATAATTTCAATAAAACTGATAACAATTCATCCTAAGTTTTCTACTAATAAACGAAACTTCAACAATAATAATATTAATGATAAAGAACAAACAATGGAATATATTTCTTCAGAGAAGGTGCTGAAATGTCTACCAGCTTATTCTAAAAACACAGGGGACACCTTTTGTGGACGTTTTTTGCCGAATTAATTAGTTCAATAGGAGTGAGAGAAGCAAAATTTTGCATCACTGCCGCTCCATATCTAGAATTGGTCGGCAATTTGAAAATGAGACATTTCAATCTTCCCCAGAGGTAAAAGTCCATAGGCATAAGTCCGGTGACGTGACCGGCCAACGCTTGGGTCCTTGGTTGGCTATCCAATCAATAGCAAAATTTGCAGCCGAAAACTGGGGACAATAGCAGTGTTGTGAGGCGAAGCTCCGTATTATTGAAAATATGTTTTTCCGAACTCCATTAGTGACAATTCATCAATAAGTTGTTCAATATTTTGGCTTAAAATTCATAAATACTTCTGAGATGTGAGAGTGCCATATATGAATGAACGGGCCGATACTTCTATCCCTGAAAACACCTGATACACATCAAATCCAAATCTTCCTTGACTTCTTTGTTTTACAACATAATGGGGATTTTTTTGTGCATAAGTATAAAAATTGTAGAGGTTGAAAATGCCGGCACTGCTCACAAAAGCTTCGTCTGTCCAGAAACTACCGGCAAAAAGTCATGCGGCGTTCAAATTCTCCTGGTCCGAGTTGATAAACTCTTCTGGTCCTGTAAGGCTTGAATTTGTGTTTTTTGAAATCCTCCCAACGTTAGTTCTTGGTAGGACTGTTGATATTTTCAAATTTCGCTTTGACGTTTTGGAATTATCTTCAACAGCTCCTGAAACGTATATTTCTTTCAACTCCTCATCACCATTTGATTCATATAGTTTTTTTTTCAAATTGACCATCATCAATTAGGTTGCGAATATGTCTCTAAAAGGTTATTTTCTCTCTGGTTACCTCTCGTTATACAAATTGCTAGCTGCTTCTGCATTTTGTCCGGTTTGTATAAAACAGACTATCATATCCCAGTTTTCATAATTCCCATACTTCATTGCGAATGTGTTTGGAAATCGAACAAAAATCACTGATTGTGATTTTTGTTCAAGATTTGCATTCTGTTATCGCCGCATTCCACACAGCACCAGATATTCATGGAATATTCCCGCTATATCATAAAACGAACGTATATATTTTAAATATTCATAGAATATTCTTGGAATATATATATGCCTTTAGAATATTCATAGAATATGCTTGAATGAATATGGCAGGATTATTCCCAAAAGAATGTGCATAGAATGTCTATAAATGGATTATTCTCCCGTGAATATTCTAAGAATATTGTCGATCGAATATACCACATGGAATATTTTTAGAATATATCCCCAGGGTATATTTCGAAATATTTCTATACGGAATTTTGGATTATCTTATGATAACGTATTCAAATAATTCGATATTATAGAAAACAAAAATATTTGAAGATTTTAATCGAATGCATAACCTAATATAGTGTTAACCAGTTTTTGAAGTCATCGCGAAGATTCTAATGAATTCCTCCAACTATTGGAAACGACAAAAAAAATCGAATGGTCCAATAAATGAATCAATTGCAATAATAAATCGGTTTATTCTCATCCTATTTTTCATTTCGTATTTGAAATTATTCAATTACAAAGCGACAAATCCTGGCAACAGAGAAAAGGGGAAATGAAGTATTGGAGTAAACGTTTCTCATTGGTCAATTGAAGTGTAGCGCGCGACATTCGAAGCTTTGTGGAAGTATCATTTTCTCATGTTTTGTGTACCATTTATAGTTTGAGGCTGTCCAATTTGCAGTATCTACAGCGAATAGTTTGCTTTCGCATCTTCAAACAGTAGAGTTACATTACATAGTCTTTGAGAAAAGTAAGTAAAAGACAATAGTATCGATAATAAAGTCATGGTGCTTAACCTGCAATAGCTCATTTTAGGCCCGAAGAGAGTTGGTGTGTGGGATTTGTTGGTTTGACTGGTGATTTCAGTTGTGTATCTTAAGTAGAGAAAAGTAAGTAAGTGACACATTCTTTTGTATTTGTTTTCAGTCTTTCTCAAGATGGTATCAATATGCCCAAAAGAAAAAGGAGTGGTACCTGGCCAAGAAACTGAATACGTAATGAGTACTTTTCAACAACGGGAATGCAAGTTGCTCTGCAGATCATAAAAAGTTGTAAATGTTCATGAGGAACCTATGAGAATAATATCTATTTGAGTTTAATTTCAATTTTGTTTTGCCACTTTCAAATAGTGATAATGCGTTCCAGGTATCGATAATGAAATACTGGCTGATGCATTGTTGGACAAATATCAGGAAAAATATTTGGTGAGCAAAGTTTGGATAACTTTAAGTAAGTGAAATTCATTCATATATTTCTTCATTTCAATGAAATGATATATTTATTATTTTTCAATTAGTGCTGATGAATTCACAGAATTGTTATTTCAGTATACATTTTTTGAGAGTAGGAACATTCAATAATTTAAATACATTTCTAAGATTTGTAACATGAAAATATTTAGAAATATTTTATTCAATGAATAAATATCTCGAATTAGATTTTTTAATATTGGTAGTATTTCTAGTTAAATATTTCAGTATATAGTAAGAATATTTCCCAGGAATATTCTTAGAATGCATCAAAGGTTCGTCAAGAGACTTCCAGGGAATATTCTCCAGAATATATATATATATATACCGGGTGTCCCACATTTTATGTGACAGGCAATATCTGGTTTGTTGAAGGAGATACACAAAAATGTTTCATACAAAAGTTTTAGGAGTTCATGAGAGCTATATTTTGATATATTTTTTTAAATATACAGGGTGTTTGGTGTAGGTGCTACAGAGTTTTCATCTCCTGNTTTTAATATTGGTTGAAACGTCAAATATTTCAGTGTATATTGTTTTTAAAATATATTTGTTTATGAATATTATGTGTTTTATTACTTGTGTGAATCTTGTATCAAAATGCAATATATACATGCCTAATAGCGGTTACTCGTCACATTCTTGGAATATTCCAAATATTCCTAGAATATTCATAAAATATATTTAAAGAATATTCTATGGTGTTTCTCTATTGTATATTCCTACAATAAACTAAGAATATCCTGAATATTTTATGAATATTCCTCGGGTTCTATTCCTGGAATATTCTTAATAGAATATACCTTAGATATTCTAAGAATATTATAAGATATTCCAAGAATATTCCCAAGGAATATTCTTAAAATATATCAAAGGTTCGCCAGGAGCACTTCCAGGGAATATTCTCCAGAAGATATATATATATCCATGGCATATTTATAGCATAATACAGTATCCTTAAATGTATATTCATGAAATATTCCTGGAATATCTATTGCTATAAGAGCCTACTTGATCAAAGTGTGCGTCTACATGGAAAAATCTAAAACTCTGTATTCTAAAGATGACTCAAGCAAAACCTCAAATGTGCTACATTTTTTAAAAATTAATTTTAATCAGGAATATACAGGGTGTCTAATCAAAAAATAGTTTTCCATCAATTACTATTGATATCTCATTTGAAAAATGAATTTTTTGCACCATTGAATACTACGTAAAAAGGTAATCTGGAAATGTTTTCATAGAAACAATGAATTTTCGACAGGAAAAAGTTTTGAAAAATGCATTTTTTTGAAAACCATGCTGTAACTCAAAAACGATGATATGTATCATTATGCGGTTTTCATCATTGAGTTTATCATAAAATTTGACACATAGCCATCAGTTTTCATCTATCCAGTTTGAAAACTGGATCTATCCAGTTTGATATCGTGCCACAGTTAGGATAAAGCCGCGAGAGCTCTTTTCTATGTATTAACTAATTGGATTATCGCTATTCACTTACCTGATGATATTGAACGGCGAATGAAGTGAAAAGACATGCGAGGGAAATTATCAGGCCTCCTATAACGGCTGCCAGCCTCGCCGATTTCCTCCTACAAATGGCGACTATGAGCGGTGAAGTGGCGAAGGAAATCCCCAGACATAATGCACCCATCCAAGCTATAAAAAAGAATTTGTCAAGGTATAAAGGTAGAATAAATGTCTTTTGGAGTAGCAGATAAAGGTGTCAATGGTGGCAAATGTATGAAAAGTATGAAAAAATGAAAATGCACGAAACCACAAAATTTGACAAGTATTTTTGAAGGCTGGCGACTTTTTTTTCTTCTCTCCGGATATTAAAATATCCCTTGAACCGATTTTATTTTCGGTAATGAGTTTCACTGAAATTTCCACCAATTCATAATTCTATGAATAGGTAAATAATTTCGAAATGAAATCTTGAAATATTCATCTCTCAACTACCTACACAGTAGGTTTCGGTAAATGCCTGCCGGAAAACAACTACTTTCCCGGCCAATACCAAGTTGGATATTGAATTATACATTTATGCAAGATGCCTCACAGAGGTTAGTCTTTCAGATGTTTCTCGTTCATACAGCAGCAGGACCATGCTGTAATTATTTAAGTACATCACCCGCAGACCGCGGTTTCGAGGTATTACCTCTTGTCAGTACGGGAAAGATCCTACCCAGACAGCAAAGTGTCGGGGACTCGATTGATTTCAACGCGGCTTGACTACATTTATGAAACCTTTGTCTAAGAGGAAGATTGTTAACTAGTAACAGGTCCATCTTGTTAACAAAGCCCCAAGCGGGGCGATAAGTAGAATTTGAGAATCTATTCAAAGTCATATTTCTTGATTAATGATTGACGAAAAATAAAAGTTTTGTAATATAATTATTGTTTTCAGCTTATTTTGCATTTTCAGAGAAACCTATTGAAATTTTTAAACTTTGGAAGGGACACATTTTATTGAAACTTTAATTTCTATGAAACTTTTTGTCATATTTTTTTATCGATATTGTGGGAAATCCTAACATTTCAATGACAATGATAAAAATAAAGTAAAAATGAGAGATATCAAATGTTACAACCTATGTTTGTGAAAGTTACTGAAGAAAAAAGATTTGAAATTTTCTGTTTTTTACTACTTTCATTTGTGACTAACGTTACTGCAAATTCGTCCTATAATAATAGGGGAGCCCAAGCGGGGATTTCGGGATTTACTGAAGCGTGGCAGATTAATATACAGGGGGATACCTTGTACCCCGTTAAGTACCTCCACCAAATATGAGCCTGTGAGGGATAAAGGATCAGATTAGTAAAAAAAAGATCATCAGAAATTCTCGAGCGCGTCAGATTAAGGTAGGGTAAGTTCATTACCTGCTAGAAAGTGTATATTCCAGTAATCTGACAATTTGAGAGTGATGTAAAGAGAGGAGAGGGCAGCAAAGTTGTGAAAAAATAACGTCATTTCGACATTCTCAAGCGTAGCTTATTTTTTTTTATTTTGAAGGAAATAATTCAAGGATAACGAAAAATATGTAATTGACGATTTCCGCAAGCCAAAATAAAAAAAATTCTTTGATAAAGTTTAATGCGTGCAGCTGTGTGATACCTATATTTCCCTCTCCGAATTTCTATTCCTCTATTCTCTATTCACTTTTTCTCTATCTATTACTCTCTCACTCCGTCCCCACTCTGAATTCTGTTGCCATGACGCCATCACATTTTTTTGCACATTATAATAATGGCCGCGAGTTTGCGTCAGATCGAAATCGTCAGATTATTGAATGAGAGTTTTTTTTGTTGCACTTAACACCCCCTTAGAAAATCTGACGCGCTCGATCAAATATTTTTTCTTTTCACTTTTAACCCTTACGTACAACCACCCACATCATGCAAACGATCAGATTAACATACCAACATTATTAAAAATACGTAGGACATTGATGCTATCAATATCTGATGCGCTCGAGTATGTTCATGCAACAGTATTTTTTTACATATTTGAAAATCTATAGCCGCTTTCCCCACCGATAAAAAGGGATATATTATATAACATTTTTTTCTTCTTATCATCTAAGCTTTGCAACCTAATATGTCTCAATGACGCTTGAGTAAATCCCCAATTTGCATCGTGGGCTCCCCTGCTATAAGACATTTCCAAACATTAAACTAACAATGATTGATTACATTAGCCGGCATATAACACTTCTGTAAGTAATAATTAATAGAGGTACTTAGCTTGATTGACTACCTGCATTTTGTTTACTAGTGACAATGTGGATATGCTGATTTGAAAACCGGTGAGTAAACTGAATTGATTTGATCATTTAACAAGTTGCACTAAATAATTGAGTTTGAAACTCTTCCTTGCGTGGTGCAAAATTTCCGTATCGCATAGATTCGGAAAACTTGTGGTTGCATGCCAAGGAATGGTTTGAAAACGTCGAATCATTTCACCTAGCCTGAAGGACACAGATAGGACATAATAATGGTTTCAACGCAGATACAATCCAGTTAGTCAGGAAACAAAGCCGGAAATTCACTCACAGATTGATATACCCCCAGATCAAAAAATCAGAAATCAAGAAATGGGTAACTAACATATTTTGATGAAAGAACAGAGATAATTGCAGTTTTCTTCAGAAAAAACAATGTGGAAGTGGCATTCAGACAATATGCCAGGTTATCTGATTTCCTTTTCAATACCAGAGATAAAGTGGACAAGTTGGAGAAATCTGGAGTTTATAAGCTTAAGTGTCAGGAGTGTAATAGTGTTTATGTGGGACAATGTGGTCGAAATTTCCAAAAACGGTATGCTGAACAAGAAAGGTCCTTCAGACTAGGTAAAAATGATTCAACGTTTTCAAACCATTCCTTGGCATGCAATCACAAGTTCCCGAATCTAAACGTAACGAAAATTTTGCACTATGCAAGGAAGGGTTGCAAACTCAATTTCGGGTGCAACCTGTTAAATCATCAAATCAATTTAGTTTACTCACCGGGTTTCAAATTAGCATATCCACATTGTCACTAGTAAATAAAATTCAGGTACTCAATCAAGCTTAGTACCTGTATTATTACCTAGAGTGGTGTTATATAAGGTCTAATGTAATCAATCATTGGAACGAATCTGCAGTAACGTTAGTTACAAAAAAGTTATAAAAAACACTTATGAGCTACAGTAATTTTCACCAAATGAGACACGGAGAAAGAATATGATTAAACTTATCAAATGAAATTACGTAGTTGTGTAGATACTTGGTTTTCAATTGACCCAAAAACAATGAACCATTCGGGAATTTCATTAATTTCTGAAATATGTAACACAGCGGAAGTTCCTAACTTTTTTCTCTTACACGTTTCTGATATTTTGTTTACTGACATTTTGTAGCACAGCAGAAAGTGTCTTCTGTGATTTTCGCCTGATTCAATCTTTCAGTTCACGGATATCACCAGGTATGTCCATATAGACTTTCGATCATGAATCATCCCATAAAATATCTAATGAGTTTAGATTAGATGATCTAGCGGGACATTCTATCATTCATCTACCTATTTACAAAGTATAGGATATTTGAATAGCAGGAAAACTTTAAATCAAATCCCAAAATTATGACATATACACGAAAAAAATTTTCATCAGAAATCTGAACCAATAGTTGTATTTCATACAATACCCAAATGTGCTTTTGTCACAGTTGAATATGATATTTTTGTATCGTGTGGATTTTTGTCGCACTGATACACAACACAACAAAGTTTTTGTTTCGGGGTTGAAATTAGATGATTTTAATGTATTTCCACGTGTTAAAACCGAAAGTGACCATAAAAATTATATATTAGCTCTTGTTTTCAAGATATAGTATCATTATATTATATATATGTATATTGAGTTTTCAACAAATGAAATATTTCATCACCAACAGTTGGTACACATGTTTGTTTACATAACACCCCTCTCATCAGCTGTTCTTAAGTAGTAAACATAACCTATGTGAGTTTGTCAATTGTA